>WTXK01001037.1:0-11380 GCA_025769895.1 Lactarius psammicola
GTGAGAAGAGGACCAGTAAGTTAGGGTCTGCGGACCATACGTGTTCAAGTACCCTTGTTTCATGCTTTCTAGGAAGTACTCTATGGGGGTTTGTTTTTTTTACTCAACGTCAAAATCGGACGTCTGGCATGCAACGTGGTGGGTCATAGAACTTTGGAAATGCAAGGCTAGTTCACTGGTCGCGCCCAACTTACAGCGCTCACATCACTCCATTCTTCCAATCGGCCTTTCATTCTTCCATGGGGGCCGGCTACTGCACCCGAGTGCGCTCACGTCCACGCGTCAACACGGGCGGGGAGGGGCCATTGCCGGGGGGCGCGCTGATGTCAGCGTCATAAACACATGACGGGCTGCTCCGCCGCTGGTCCCAGGGAGTGTGTGCTGACGCCACTGGCACATCCGTCGTGTGTGCTCTTTTCATGGTACCCGACCCAGCGCTACGGAGCAGCATCAAGCCATCTACCAGTCGTACCGCGTATATCCACCTGCCGTCCAGCGCGGGGAGGTCGGAGTTTTAGCAGGTGTAGAGTAAGTCCCCGGGACTTTGTAGTTGGTTTCTTAAGGTTAAATAGAGTCTCTCGCCTACGAGACGGAGTACAACTGAGAAGGCCTAGGCGGTGATACGTCATTTGCCTCACATACTTGGGATATGAGAGTATTTCAATATTCTGCGGCTATCCACAGGGGTCGCGGCATCACAGAATGAATGAATGGGGAGCAAGCATCGTGGCATTCTACTGGACATGTGCAAAATAACCACAGTACGAGTAATAGATCCGAGCAAGCAGGCTCAAGCATCTATCCGATCAGTATTGAGAGGCAGCTGCCTGGCACTAGAAGAAAAAAGCAGTGAGAGTCAGAACACGGATAGGAAAGGTGAAAGCTTACGGCCTTGAGCTGCTCGAGGTACCATGAGCAGCTCTGCAAATCGGCCTTCTCGATGCACTTGGAGAACTCCTTGGCCTGGACCTCGCAATTCGGCGCGAAGGAAGACGTGTTTTGCTGGGGAGCTGCTTGGTGCTGCTGTTCAGCTGGCGCGGGTTCAGAGCGGCCACCAAAGAGCATGGATGAGATGCCGTGGCCGATAGTCGAACCAACAGCAACGGAGCCTGCGGTGGCTGCCATCTGCGCGAGCATACCGGGACCGCTACTAGCGGCCTGCGTCTGCGCCGGGGCGGAGGTGTGCGCGGGTGGCGCAGGGGCTGGGGGAGCGTGCTGCGCGGGATAGGCTGCTGTGGAGGCACCACGAGAGGGTGCGCTGGCAGGCGCTGGGGCGGGACGAGAGGTCGTGGGACGAGAAGAACGAGACTGGCGCTGTTGGAGTATACATGAGCTCTCTCGCACTTAGTTTATGAGTTGACAAGTAACTCACGGGCATCGTGGTTTGAGTTGAGGTTGACGACTGAAGAGCGTGAAGCCGAGCGACGCGAATGGTTTCGGAAGAAAATTAGGAAATCGTGTGAAAAATACCACGTGACTTAATTCTTTTCCCCAAAGTCAAAGCAGTGCAAGTCAAGCTCGGTTCACGGTCATGGCAGCGGCCAAGGCGACTCAACACTCGGCCCAAGTCCTGCGTGCATGGCAGTCGGCACTCCCTATACCCCCAGCGCATCGTAGACCGATGGTCTCTTCGTTAATATGGTCGTTATCGTCACCGTCCGCGTCTCTCCCTTACCTCAAACCAACTCCGTGGCCGACACCAGCACTTGCCCAAGTGACAAAGCGAGGAATGGCTACTCTTCCAAGGTCGAAGAGTTTTAAAATACAGGAGTCTGAAGACGAGTCGTTGGCGAGGTTCCATCGTGCCGTCCGTGATGAAAGCCAGTCGACTATTGACATGTGGTCACTCCCTTTGGAAACCCTAGGTGTGTGTGTCACCTCTATTAGACGCACTATTGGCTCATCAAAATCCCGAACACCGGACTTCGTTATGTTTACAAAGACGTTCACATTCCGTCATTTCCTGCACGAGTGGAGAATGCCACCCTGCGCGATCATCTTGCACTCCTTCGAGATAATTTCTTGAACTTCCTAAAAAATGTTTCGAGGTGCGTAGCTTTCCTTCCGCTTCCGTACTAGTCAAGTCCCTAGTTCCTGGAAGATCGCCAACGCACTTACAACGTGCTTCTTTGAGCCATCCCATCTCTCGGGTGCTTCTTCTCGTCCAAACAAAAGTCAGACATACTAACTATATACAGTATGCGTAGACTTGCTCAAGAAAACGCGTTTCCCGGACGGGAAACACCATCTGCCCGTTCTTTCCAGATTTTCCAGACTAAATCCACGAAAAATGATGCCTGGGTGGCACCGTTGCGCGCCACCCTTCTCGAAAACTATGAGCGCGTAAACAATGCCATCGCCGAGTGAATTTTCATTTCGTCTTCTTATGTCGTCATTCCCGCTCTGATGCCCATTCCCAGAGGCGATTCGAAAACGATTGCATCACTGACCACCGATGAATACGCCAAGTCCGCTCTCAGGAAGCTGCGGAGTCTACATCCTGCTGGAAGCACCACGGCCTATAGGTGGCGCTTGGTTTCACAGCCATCGCCTGTATGCGTCGTCAGCATCCGCGCTGTCGAAGGTCACCTCGGTTTACAGCCGCTACGCGCTGGCAACCCTCTTTATGCAAATGTGCTTGCGCGCTTCGAGACCATTCAGTCCCTGACCAGACGTGGGGTCGCATCGACGACCGAGCCGAAGCGTGTCGTCGAGTATCTGTTGTTTGAGAAGCGGATGTGGTACGATACCCCTTGGGTTATCAAAGAACAGCTATATGTGGACCGGTAGAGTACAGACAGCCCCGTTCTGCTGCGTGGTATCCTATAGCACTCATTATTTTTTTCCGGGTCATAAAGGAAACACGAATCATAACATATAGATCAGCTCTGACGACCTATGAGCCCTACCTGGTTTGCTAATTCACCCGACATGCTCTAGCCAAGCAGTCGCCTTCTCGACCGCCGCGGCCGGTGCGTCATCGCTCAAAAATGCATCCATATTTTCCATAGACAGTTCCCATTCTCCCTTGGCGCGCTCCCGCATTGCGGCCTCGTACTCCCGGACGTGCGCTGCGAGCTCGGCTGGTGTCTTCGCTTTGGCGAGCGCAAGTCCGAGATCAGCACCGTCCGCCATGGCGAGATTCGCACCAGCGCCTGCAAACGGCACCATCAAATGCGCGGCGTCGCCGAGCAGTGTGACGCGTCCACCTGGCGCGGTGTCCCACCAGTGCCCAGATGGCAGCACCCAAAGCGGGCGTGCGACGAAGCCCGTGGTGCCAGGCGTGTCAATAAGCGCACGGAGCTGTGGTGCCCACCCGTCAAAATATTGTAGCACCGCCGAGCGGAACGCCGGCGTATCCTGCTCCGCCGCATCGAACGTGTCAAGAGGAACGCGCAGCGCCGCATAGACGCGCACTACGCCGCCGCTGTTGCGTTGTGCGATCATCGCCCGGCAATCGCCGAGTGCGAAGAGCGTCCCACGGCCGACGAGCTTTGCGGTCTCTTGTAGGGTGGTGTCGGCATCCAGCGCGAGATGGCATTCCACGAATGTCACGCCGCTGTAGGTCGGCTGCGCGGGTGACAAGAGCGGACGCACGCGCGACCACGCACCATCTGCGCCGACGACGATGTCGAACTTTCTTGAAGAGGGAGTGATAGCGGGAGCGGGCCTCGTGGTGAAGATGAGAGACACTTTGTCGTCGGCGTCTGAGAGCTGCACAGATTCGACGCCGTGGTCCCAGTGTACCGTGCCCGGATGCAGCGAATCGAGCAGCAACTGACGTAGCTGGCCACGGTCTATCTCCAGGCGGTCTCCACGCGGGGGGGCCTGCTCATTCGGAGAAGAAGGATCTTTGGCTGCGGGGGGTGGTGGTGGTGCTTCCTCAAGAGCGATCGAGCCATGTTTGTCCGTTATCTTCAACTCCTCGTCCTCAGGACGTGCGAACTTGCGGAACTGCGCCATAAGCCCCGCCGTCTCCAACGCGTACTGCGCCGATTTGGGATGCATGTCGAGCGAGCCTCCCTGCGTGCGAGAGGCTAGCGTGGGCTCGTACTCAAAGACGCTCACGGTGAGTCCATGCTGTTGGAGGACACGCGCGAGAAGGAGACCGCCAAGGCCAGCGCCAACGACGGCGACTGAGAATGGGGACGGAGACGTCATCAATAATTGGGGACTGAACGTTGTTCCCAGAGAGTGTATCTGGTGGGATTGGGGGGACTTGGATTGGAACTGTGTCTGCTGACAATTTGAGTGAAATTGTGCACACCAGGCGGGGCTGATCAGTAATCCATGATATGCTGATCTATCATAAACTGACTCATCATGAGAAGATCAATAGGATCCTGTGAAACCTGATAGTACAACGCAACGTTGTAAACGTGTTGTTGTCTTGTTCCAGTATATGGTGTACTTGACTCGCATTCGGAGAACCTGGGCCAATGGGAAGTCGAGACGTGATAAGGTTGACTGTTTATGTCCATATGGGTCGTGTTGACGTATGACAGCCTTCCACGGTTTTTGGGATGGAGAAAGTAGCTCTCGGCTGTTCTTTGAACAACTCGAGTTTGACACGATGTTACGGTGACCGATAGATGATCAGAGCCCGGCTCGCAATCGAGCTTGATCGCAGCTAGATACACGTCAGAAATACGATATCCTGGCTCTGCTATGGAGCCGAATCCCGAGTGCCCGAACCAGCGACTGGCCAATCCACCCGCTCCAGGGGAAGCAACAATACGGAAAGATTGGAAATTTGATAGGGCTGGCTCGTTACGCTTCCCCGACTCGGACGCGAACCAACTAACCCGCAAGCCGATCACACTTTCCTCTCACAGGTCTTTTTGCGGAATTGTCCATATCGTTTCCCTCACCCCATATTCTAGGCCCATTCCTCCCCGCATGGCCCGATTTCTGCGTGGGTAACAAACTCGTCACTGGTCCGCAGTCAGCGTATCACGAGTTCCTCGGCTCGGCTCTTTGGTAGCTTGAGCTTTTGCACGGAGTTTTTTGGCTTACGCCGCAACGCGCTCTTACCCTGTCCCTGTTTTTCCAGGGTAGCGGCGTTCGCTTGGAGGCCGAAAACGTCCGCACACTGGTTTCCTCTTGGGTACCTCTAGTCTGCCTTTGGGTCATACTTGCCCCCACTGCCCAATTCGCCGTCTTCCGGTGCCGCTCGATTCGGCCAGAGCCCACGCTTAAGAACGTAGAACAATCCGCCAGCGTCAATCACGCTTATGGATCCAAGGACCAAAGGACCAAGGAGAAGGAAGTCCATCACGGCAGCCTCGCTCGCGGCAAATCGATAAATACTCCCTTATGCATCTCAGCTGCCCGTTCTCACGTTCGCCTGTCTTCTACTGTGCATCTACGCAACCAGCCAAAGTAAAATTGGGTCCATATGATGGAGCAATTACCCCGTGCCTGGGACGTTGATAGGGACACCGACCCACATAGTAGTCACCGGCGGGATCGTTCGTTACCCAACAATCCCCTTCGATACACTTCCCATGGTCCCGACACTCCAGCGCCCGCTCATGATGCGTTCAGGCAAGCGAGCGTACACTTAGACTTCTTGATCGTTGGCGGTGGTTCGTCCCCAACGATTCACTCCTTGCTTGCTCATGGCCGACTCGCCGCTTCTCCATTAGGAATTGCCGGACTTGCTGCTGCATATGCGCTGGCCGCTTCCGGCCATCGCGTACGTGTGCTTGAGCAAGCGCGGGGCTTAAAGCGTTGTCCCGGGGGCGTGCGACTACCTCCAAACGCAACAAGAATATTATCATACTATGGAGTCGAGAAAGAGATATCACAAAAAGCGTCCACCATCCCGTCATCGTCTATCCTCGACAGTGAGTATCTCTGTCGCTCGGCACTTTGGGCCCGTGGTGGCACATGGGGGTGCCACGAATGAGACAAATGCTGACTAGCAAGGGTTTCATTTGCTTGAAAGTGAAGACGGGAAAATCGATTGGGCAGTCTGCATGGCAAGCGGGTCTTGTTGAAGAGCTAGGCGCAGAATATCTCACGATGCACGTAAGCCAGCCCGCCGCACTGGCGCGCTCCACCGCTTGACACTGAATTCCACGATGGTCAGCACGCGGACTTACTTGAAATTCTTCATCGCCTCGCTTTGTCCGCAGGCGCGCGCGTAACTTTTGGTGCGCTTGTTGAATCAGTGGAGCCTGCGTCCGAAGCTCCGCCTGAAAATGGTACAAGCACCTCTATCACCGGCCCTAGCTCACGCACGTTGCGACCCAGTGTGAGGCTCAAGACCGGTGAGATCCTCCATGCAGATGTGATCATAGGCGCCGATGGTCAGCGGAGCATCGTACGCCGAGCCGTCACCGGAGAGCCAGAGCCAGAAGCGACTCCAACAGGGTTAAGTGTGTACACCGGCAGCGTGTCGATGTCTGAAATTCGTAAGCACGCGCCTCTGAGACAACTCGCAGACGGGTGGTTGGTCTGGGTTGGCGAGGGGCGTGCCGTGCTTGGTACGTCTAAACTTTGTCTCCCCATTCGCAAATCCCGGCAACGACGACCCCCCACGTTGGCGTGCGATTCTCTTCTCCCCTACTGTATGCTGATTGACGTCATTGTCCTGGGACTCTAGGCTATCCCGTGGTGAGTTCGGCTACCGTCTAGGAGGAGGATGAGAACTAACGATTCCGGGGCGTCCTTTCCCAGCGACGCCATCAGGAGTTCGCTTTTCACGTGTTGTGGGAAGATCACAAGAGGTTTGCAGCAGGTTCAAGGCAAGGCGGACTTGACAGCTGGGATCCGACCACTTCATTAAGTTCGATAAGATACAAGGAAGGGCAAATGGACTCAAGGTGGGCGGTGGATCCCGCGACGCCATCGCAGAACACTAACCACCCTGTCTCCACCCAGGTTACGTTTCTTACTCGACAATGCAGGTGCTGTGTCGCGCCAATCGTATGTTGTGATACCACGGATCGAGAGTTGGGTAGACGATTCAGAAAGCATCGTGGTCATCGGCGAAGCGGCGCACCCGCAAGGCGTACGTGCATGCATGAATATTCCTCTTCCCACCCCTCCTCTCTTCCTCTTCCTCTTCCTCTTTCTTGTTCTGACTTTGGAGATCGCGCGCTAGCCCGGAACAACTTATGCTTGCAGCCTCGCCCTCGAGGACGCAGCCATCCTCGGTACACTATTCTCGCGCCTGCGGAGTCGGGACCAGATCCCGACGCTTCTGTACGCGTTCCAGGACTTGCACAAGGGACGCGCGGACGCAGTAGGAGCTCTAGAGATCGAAAACGCCGAGGTGGCGCTCGCGAACCCACCGCGCGTCCGCGATGGACTGGTCCGCTGGTCCGCGCTTCCCGCCGACGAGCCGGAACCCCCATCGGAAAGCGGCCCAACAGATGCCGAGCTCGCGGACATTACGGAGGTGTGGGGTTACTTTGCTATTGATGCCGCGGACGAATGGTGGGTGGAGTGGGGCCTTCTGCGCGAGCGATCACGCGTGGGAAAGTAGAGTTGGAGCGCGAAGACCGACACTTGCGCGGGCCAGGAGAGGCGGCCCCAGCTGGTTCCCCGTGAGGAGACCTGCGGTGGGGAACTGCTTCGCCCCCGGCCCCATGGGGAAAAAAAAAACACGGGTCAAAAAACACAATCAATCACAGTGCCCAACTCCAGTGCCCCCCCTGCTTTCGACCGGTGGACTTTTCTTTTTTGAGTTTCCTCTCTCATCCCCCCCCCCCCCCACGCGCACCTTGCTGGAGATCGATCATCACTTTGGACCACCATCGACGGACACGTGTTTATACATAGGACAAGGACATTCATTTTGTGATATGCCTCCCTCGGCGTGTGCCGCTTTCTCGGGTGTGTCAGGAGGTGTCAGTCGGGGTGTGTTTTTTTTTTCTCTTTTGTCTTTGGTGTCCTTCGATCGGAAGGTGCGGTGATGGGGCTTGTCTCGTGGGGGGCTGGGACTTGCCGCCACTCCACTACTCTACTCATTGGCAGAGCAAAAGGAGCATCATTTAGACCGAGACGGGATAAATTCGAATAATGCCCGCCTGTTGAAACCCATCGTAGATCGCTGGCTCGAGGTGTGTAGCCAGCCGTTGCGTGCACACGCGGCTTCTATCAACTCAACTTTCATTTTGCGACGGCGTTTTTAAATCCGAACTCTTGGCAGGCAGGCATCTAAGAGTGTTATAGTACAGTAGGTTAACCACGCGGTCGCTTCTTTAGACTCTTAGTCCTTGTATTAGTACCAGTTTTTTTTTTGTCTTCCTGTTCCTCCCAGAGACACAGTTGTGAAATCGTACAGACAAAGACAACACTTAGTACAACAAGACCGTCTCGATAGGCCAGGCTTAATATGTGTTTTACTTCTTTTTTAAATCTCGAAACCCCCTTCCTCGTGAATTCCCCGCGTTAAATGTTTATTCCGTCTTGTTCCGGAGATACTCCACCCACCATTCCTCGAACCCACCTGTCATGAGCCCACCATCGACACCCAGGTCTTCTGTCTCCCGCAGAGACAATTGGGTGTTTTGCGGACGCGGCGTGGACCCTTTTTTTTTTTTCAAACGAAAGAGAAGATTGGAAGAAGAACGCATCAGATCTACGGCAGCAAGGGAGGGAGAGGCTGTGTGTGTGTGCCGTAACCCTTACCTGGGGGCGGTGGTCCAGCGTCTGGTATGATGTGTGCATGTGAAAGACCGAGGATGCGCGCAAAAATGAGGCATATCTCATATTTCGTAAACGGCTCTTCAGCCGAGTAATGTATCACCGGGGGTAGTGGTGCGTCCCTTGGTCTTTCTGACTCCCGGTAAATGAGAAAAAAAAAAAGTGACGAGAGAAACGGGGGGAGGAATGGTTCCTTACGTGCAAGGCGGACGAGAAAGCTTGCGATGTCGAGCACGTTGGTCGGAAACCGCGTCTGATAATGGTCCATTTTGTACTGCTTTCCCGACTGGTCCCGCACGACGTCCAATAAGATATTGACCGCCGAATCTGCGTTCGATGGAGCGGGTCCATATCTGCGCCACGTGCGTTTTCACGATAGTATGATCAAGGATCAAAGAAGGACGCACAAGACGGGAACGCGCAGTACGGCTACGCGCGCGCCTTGGACGCCTTGGACGCCTAGCTCGCCGTCGCGCTTGGTGATGCCATACAGGTTAACCGGGTTCGTTTGTGCCGAGGGTGCATACGGCGGCGAGGTGCCATCAAAGACGTAGTCTATATATAGTACGGCGGGACGGGTTGAGCATTCGGCGAACGGCGAGGTAAGAAAAAGGAGGTCACCGGTGGAGATGAAGATAAGCGTGAACCCAAGTTCCTTTGCGAGCGTAGCAAGGTGCGCAGGCACGTCGACGTTTAGCTGTCGCAGAAGGGGCGTGTGTAAGAGAGAGAAGACAGATCATGGGCAGGGCGGATTTCGGAGGGAAGGGGCAGAGGGGGAACTTGAACGGGAGTACCTTTCTCGTGCCTTCTGGGTCCTACGCGGTGCATCAGAGTGGTCAGAGTGGCGAACCCCGGGGGTAAAAGGGCCCGTGACACACCTTCTCAGCGACATCAGGCTTGCGCTCCGCCGCGCAGTGTATCACCCCTACGTGTGCGAAAGAGGGTAAGTTTCGTTATCTCCCGTGTATCCTCCAAACAATCGCCACACTGTTATTGTAGTTCAAAACAAACAAACAATTTTTTTTTGTGAATGTGGAGGACCACGGGTCGGTACGTGGAAGGCGAAATTACGCAAGAGCACGCCACACGCCACAAAGGAGACGGGCGCTGGTGTGGCACCAGGCAGCAGCATGACCGGCCGCGGGCTGATTGCCCCAGTAAAATGAACTGATTGATAACGGCTCACAATTGGGTTTGGCGTCCCGGAAAAACGTGGAGATGGCGTCTGAATCGAGGAGATTTAGTTATGCAGGTTGCGTTCTCCGCCTGGACGCGAGTGTGCGAGACCAATGACAGTGTGGCGGTCGTCGGTGTCTCCCGCCGCCGTCTGTGTGCTCGCAAACGCATCGAACACGGCAGTTCCGAGAACACCGGATGCTCCTGTACAAAGAAAATAGAAGCATTAATATTGCTGAAGAACCTTCCCGTCACTGACCAGTTACAATGACCTTCATTTCATTCGAGTTCTGGCGCAAGTTGATTAGGCTCACGATTGATTGCAATCGTATCACGGGCACGCGTCCCACGATCTAATTTAATAAGCAGAAGACCGACCATCTCCGCTTGACCCACCTCCACTGGCATCGTGCCCCTCCGACCGTAGTTCAATACGTACCGTACTACTAGGCGGTCGCATCACCCCTCGGGTGATGTCCGCGGGGCTTATTGTGACCTTAGCTCGCGGCGTATGTGCTGTATAATAGCGCCCATGCTGATATCAGGCTCACGTCTCATGACTTCCCACCACTGTGAACCTACGTACCGTCGGTCTGCTGAGTGATGCGTGGCGTTCAAGGCTCATTTGGCTGTCTGTCTTGGGTCCTACTCGATATCCAGGACAATCGGGCTGTATCCGTTTTTGAACAATCTTCGTGCAAATTACGTCGGGATTGTGATCAGTCAGATATGAATCAGTTTGGATGGAGGAGCTTTGAGAAACATGATATTTTGCGACATTGCACTTCAGTCGCCCACTCCTTGTGAAATGGTTTCCCATTTTCGAGAACTGGGTCTAGGCATTTGTCTCTGTTCGTTTGTGTAGGTAACCATCCGTAGTCTTACAGTATGCAAGTTGAATGTTTTACAGTACCCGGGCGTGGTTGGCAACAGAACGTCAGGAACCAGTCTACGGACTTAGTAGTATCAGGGTTGGTTTCCTCCTGTTTCTCAAGGGTTACGCGGTTACGATTGGCACCACATGTAGGTTAGAGAAACGTAGCATTTGGGATTACGGCAAGTCATCCAGAGAGGAAAGGCAGATTTCCAGGACAACAGGTTTACAGGATACACCTATGTTACAACAAGCTCCACAATCACAAACATATTCATATTTTGCTAGGTTACAATGGATCAGGCACGCCTGGCGCTGTGAATGTCGTCGTTGCCCATTTTTTTGAATGGGCCAGATGCCATGGGGGCGGTCTATTCGAGACAAATATAAAGATATGGGTGTGGAAAAGTCAAGACTTACTTCAAGCACAGCCCCAGGTTGTGGATCATGTGCAGGCCTGAGGTCGCCCAGATTCATCTGCTGTTCGGGGATAATGTCTGTAGTAGACATGTCCCCGCGTGGCTGCTCGACCTTCGTGGCCGCTTTGGCTGGTTCCTGTTCTCGCGACTCGGGCGAATCAAAATATTCTGAAAGAGAATGAAATGATAAGGTTCACTGCGGTAGATTGAAGTGGCCAAAGGTACGGCTGCGTGTAGGCGGTCAGGAATACCG
>WTXK01001038.1:0-11356 GCA_025769895.1 Lactarius psammicola
GAAGTCATGGCTCAGAGGTGCGCCATATTTGATCCCTGCTAGGACGTGCTAATGTCAACTCAGAGGCAATCACATGACTAGCAATTCGACGAGTTAACGGCTACTCCACGAGCGTACCCAGATAAAGGCAAAGGAAGGCTACATCAGAGCCCTCATCCAAGGTGGGCTGAGGTCTGCACAGCATTTGGAGACTGGCAAGTATCAGTGACACTTACAACAGAAGCTCACTTGAAGTAGAGCAAATCCTACCATCGGATGAGCATGTTCGGGATCCACGAGACTTCTACGCTTCCGATTCCCCGGTGCGCGTTGATTTTGACTTGGACCAGGAACTGTATAGATCAGCCGAGGAGTTCAAGATAAGGAACGATACAGAGGTTCAGGATGAACACCAAGGTAGCAATTTTGCGGTACGTCCTGTGCTTTTCTCTTGTTTGGCTTATGCATTCATTACTCATTGGTGCGAAGCATTCTCAGCAGTCGCCTCAACCCGTCACTCCGCCTTGCCAACCCTTGCAGGCTTTGTCGCCTCGACCTTTGTGGCCACCACAGGTTTTCCCGGCGCTACCTAGCGGCCATAGTGGATTGAGCCAGCATCGAGCTGTCCCATCGAGTGGCCATTGTGTACGTCATGAACACCCCTCCAAATCCCAGGACACCGAACGTGACCAGCAGGAAAGCCATACTACTGTTACTATGTCCGTCCAAATTGATAAGGGTTTTCATTGTACCAGATGGGTGATTCCAGCAGCGGTTGGAAGAAATGAAGTCGACGTGGACAAAGTCCAAGGCGCCGAGGGGCTAGAGAAAATGCGCTGGCCGTCAGTTTGCGCCCAACATCAACCTATACGACACATTCCTGTGCTGACTGTATCTGATCCAGAAACTGGTCCGGAGTGAACTCGACTACCTCCTTGAGGAGAACCCACCCTATGGACGCACGCCTGAACCTTCTCAGGTTTCCAGGTTCTCGACCGAGTGGGAGTGCACGGGGCATGGCGCAAAGGCTTGTGACGCCACAACTGCTGACTTCATGATCGACGTAGCGGGGGAACCAAGGTCACCTTGGAATATCTCCGCTGAGCGTGTTTTCGTCGATCATTTTGTCCAGAAGATGGAGTACGACGATACACAGGAGATGCGCAAGGCCATAGAAAGAGCATTTACCAATCGGATCAGAAGTTTTAGGTCTCGCCACAAACATGAAGCGCTCTCGCAAACGGATAGGGCCTCTGAGAGGTCTAAGCATAGCCGGCAACAGCACAAATACCAAGTGAGTCTCTAAAATTTGTTGGAATCAATCGTTCATGTACAACGTAGTTATTTCAACGCCGCCATGGCGTCGCCAAGCTCTTTGACCCACTTAAAAGGCATCTTGATATTTTGGATGCATTGGGATCCAATGGGATGTCCTCAGACGAATCTGATGTTGATTGCAGCTCGAAGCGGATCACATACACAGTTGTCAAACCCGACTGGCGTCACCCCGACCTACACAACTGGCTCAAGGTCTTTGACCAACTGCATCACCGAAACCATATCAATAGCTGGTCTCTTGACAAGCGCGGCGCGTTTCCTCACATTCGTATCGGGTCCCAGAAAGTTCATAAGAAGGTGCAAGTGCCAACAGGCCTTCCGATCAACGCCTACGACCCCAAATGGCTTGAGGGGCGAGAAGCACTTTATGTGAGACACATGTTGTGTCCGAAAATGGAGAAATATTCATTCACCCATTCTTCTGACGTGATCGCATACGTCTCGAACTAACCAATCGAGATGCTAAATATCTCAATTGCTCTTACTTACAGACTGTTGAGTCTTGAAACTTGAATGATGACACAAGTCGAGATGCTTCACATGAGTCGTGATGTTGTGCACAGCACATGCAGGTATCGTTTCAAGCAATAAGGAATACAGTAATAGTATGCTATAAGTCTCATTCCGTCACCAAATAAAAGATATATTTGTTGGCGTCTATAGGCACTTACAATCCAGGGTATCTGCTCGACACCCCTCACGCAGCGCTGCACCAAGCTATCACTATGAAGTTCTCGGCCCCTGCCTGAATCTGGGGACACCATCAACCGCGCGTCCATGATGATCATGGCCTTTTACCCGATGACAAGGGCGGTCTCGTACGTGTTCACGCTGACGTTACCCAGCGCGACGGACAGGTCGGCAACTTTGAACCCACGCATGCCCCCCTAGCTCGCGCGGCTTCATCGCGCATGTGTCGAACTAATTCGCAAACGTAAACACAAAAGGTACATCCATCAACGACAGGTGCACTATGCTCGGTAGAGAGAAGGAAGGCACTCACCAAGTGCCGCCCATCACAAGAAAAACGAATGAGACAGATCCCTCGGCATGCTCAACGGACGCGGGCCCGCCAAAAGCGAACACGGGGTGGGTGCAGCACAGACAATTCGCCGTGGAACTGTGGCATGAAACGTGCGATCTTGCGCGAGAACTTGAATAACTACGTCAGGGGCCGCATGTCCCCCTTCCTGTTAAACAAGATTAGTGCGCGTGAAGGCTAGATAGGGGAGCGAGGAGGAAAACGACCGACTCGAAGTATCTGGGAACAAAGTCTGCGGGGCAGAGGCGCCCTCAGCGTACGTAATGTGGCTCTCCAGCACGACCGCGGTCGCCCCCATGACGATGCTGCCGCCGCTGCACGAGGCAAGATCCTGTCCACTGACCTAGTCAATCAGCATGAAAGAGTAGGTACGCCGATGTGCACCAAGTACCTATCCATCGCGTGGCAATTATCCGAGCTGTACTGGCACACGGCCCGATGAGAGAAAGTGAGAGCAAGACGATATACCTAAGTGGGAAAGGTACTCACCGCAACGCAAAGATGCGACATGAACATCACCGGATCACCCACGGATTATCAGCGGTGGTGGCAGATCTTTATTGCGCGAGAAGATATCCTCCTTAGCATACACACATCGGACACGAAGGGTGCTTACGTAGGCCACGTTGAACGGGTGATAGAATGAAGGCCCATTGAAGGGATGCTTCATGTGTGCTGACAGGCATTTGCGGACGCCTCGGTGGTGTCATGAACCGTCAAGCTTAGGTTATGACTCAAGAGTTCAGGCCAGTCCGGACCGGACCGATATTATGTAATCAACTTCCTAATTAGGAAATCCGAGGTCGGAGTTTGAAATTATACTCCAAGGGTCACGTGATCTGTCACGTGACTAGCTCCTTGTAGAAGGTTCTACAACCTTCTACAGAGTTCTACCAGTTTCCACAGAAGAACTGCGGAAAAGGTCACCAGGTCTCAGAGAGACTATTGCCATTGGATGGTATTTATAGAGCTTCCACAGGCTTCCAGGACATTCCCAGAGAGACTATTGCCATTGGACAGTATTTATAGATCTTCTACGAGTTTCCAGAGTATTCTATTATGTAAACACCATGTAGCCAGGTATATAAGCTGGCGCAATACAACGGACAGTCCCTCAGACTGTCCACTTGTGAACTCCCACTTGCAAGGCCATAGTCTACTGCATTGCTCCCTCTCTCCACTCTGCTCTGCCTTCTTGCTCCCTTGCTTGTGTTTAAAGCTATCCTCTCTGCTCTCTTCATCGTCATCTTCCTTGTCCCTCATATCCCTCGTCTACTCCCTAAGTGCCCCAAGTACCGTTGACTTACTTGATAGTAAGTCATCACAGGTGGTCCTCACGCAACAATAACAGAGACAAAAAAAGACGACTTTCGGATGACCCTGTGACATATTACATAAGAGCGGACTCTGATTTGAATGTGAACTGTTGACGTGTCCACTACTTTCTAGCTCGACTTGCTACTCTCATGTCTACTTACTCTGGTTCCCTTCATCAGCTCTGCTCAACGTCCCTCTCTGGCATCAGCTCTGCTCAACGTCCCTCTCTGGCCTACCGGCCCATGGGCCTCTGAGCCGCAAGCCCTCTCCAGGTCGCTAAATGCTCAGGGGAGCTGGCCTTTGTGCCATGCGTTCCATGTTATAGGGACTGCCCCCTCTCCCTAATTGGCAACTCGCAGGCCGCGCCGTCTTATAGGCGGTCAATCCGGCGGGCAGTTGGAGACCTGCCCCCGAGCAGCAGAAGCGAGGGAGGGGGGAGAGGTCACAGTGGACGCGACCTTAGGCTCAGCTTCCTCCTTTGTCCGGTCTTCTTACCGCCTCCGCCCAACGTCCCTCTCTGGCCTCTTGGCCCATGGACCCCTGAGCCGCGAGCCCTCTCCAGATCGCTAAAAGCTCAGGGGAGCTGGCCTTTGTGCCATGCGTTCCCATGCTTAGGGACTGCCCCCTCTGCCTACTCGGCAACTCGCAGGCCGTGCCGTCTTATAGGTGGTCAATCCGGCGGGCAGTTGGAGACCTGTCCCCGAGCAGCGGAAGCGAGGGAGGGGGGGGAGGTCACAGTGGACGTGACCTATTCAGCTTCTTTCTTTGTCCGATCTCCTTACCGCCTCCGCCCAACGTCCCCCTCTGGCCTCTTGGCCCATGGACCCCTGAGCCGCGAGCCCTCTCCAGGTCGCTAAAAGCTCAGTGTTACGAACTATTATCGCTTTCCCTTATCGTTTTCTCTATCACTTGACCATTTCCTCTGACTGCTTCCATTCTCTTGACGACCTTGTGACTTGTATACGGTTAGGATCCGATCAGATTCCAGTCTTGGCCCTTATCTCGCACCTACCCCATGATCGTACCATTGGTAGCTTTTACGACTTTTAGGATCCGCTGACAACGTCAGAGTCCCGCGTGACTTCGCGGAAACTACTAGTACTTCGATATGACTCATAGTACGATAAGCTCACTAGGACCCGTATCCTAGGATCGCGCCATATGTTTGGTATAACCAAACATCGTGTACTTGTATATAAGTCGTGTACTACCTAGCTTGCACGGTAGTTCTGACTTCTTGTGTAATACCACATCAGTACTCGCGAACCCGTCCTTGACTTGCCTTTGCGCTTAAGTCCTTTGCTCGCCTTTGTGCCTGAGCTGCGTCTTCTCTGACTAAGGTTGATAAGCCCTTGAAGCTTGATCAACTCTTATTCATCACCGAACTGAGTCCTAACCGACTCGCTCTATCAGAAACCCTGACAACTGACTTCGAAAGTACACGTCGTACTTAACGCCCCTGTGGTGGTGTTACATTAAGTCGGAACTCCTTCATCGTGGCTTCGTCCAGCCGAAGTAGAACCAAGTTTAGCCCCGAATACATCGAACTCCTTCATAGTGACGAACTCTCAGACAAAGTCAAAGGATCGGCTGTCTGGAGAGAAAGTCAAGAGTATTCAGGATACTACATCTTCGAACCAAAAGAAAATACCTACAAGCCTATCCACTATTTGGAAGACAAACGACTTTGGGCCTTCATCGAATATTCCAAAACTGAAGGACAGTGGTACACATTTAAACCTGTACCCAACGACCTAGGAGTAGGACCATTTGCGCCAAAAGGGGCAGGACTTGATGCAGACCAACCAGACTCCCCAAGTATTCCAGTACCCGTAACCAATCTACCAATATCATCGCTCCCAATGTCACAAAGTCAAGCAAGCACGACCCTCACAGCAACAGGAGGAGGCGTTCCTGCATTGGGAGGAGGTGCGCCACCTGGAGGAGGAGTCCCCGCATCTGGAGGAGGTCCACCACCTGGAGCAGGAGCCCCAGGCGGTGGCGGTGGCGGTGGCGGTGGCGGTGGCGGAGGCGCTGCCCCTGCTCCGATTGCACCCGCACCAGGAGGACATGGACGGTTGGGAGGAAACCCACCCCCACAATTTGACGGCAATAGGGAGCAAAGCAAATCGTTCCTTAGAGCCTTCACATTGTATAGAGGGATGAACCCCAACGTGGACCAGTTAGCCATCCCTTATCAAAGAGCCATGACATTCCTCTCTTATATTAGAGGACCGTTAGTGGATGACTGGGTCGACGAACAGGCCCAGTGGCTGGAGGGACAGATCAACAATGGGGTGCTCCACAACGAAAATAACTTGTGGGACACAATCCATACGCGTTTTGTCCAGGCCTACACCGACACTGCTGAACAAACTAAGGCGCGCAAAGCACTCCCAAGCCTCACAATGAAGGGAGAAGACATCGATTTGTATATCGCACAGTTCCAGAACCTCGCCGGGAAGGCAGGGTACAACCTCGACGACCCCATCACACTTGACATGTTCCAAGATGGATTGCCAAATGCGTTAGTCATTAACGCAGTACGATTTCAACACCCTATTAACTGGGAACAGTGGAAAGACGCTGCAAGGCTACAGCAGGCTGAGTACCTTGTCCTCAAGGAGCAACTTGGGAAAGGAGGAAAGCCACGAAAAAGGGGGACTCACTCGCGAGAACAGTGGGTACAAGCCCTCAGCAAAGCACGAGACCCCAATGCCATGGACGTTGGACGGGCTCGAGCCAATGTCACAATCACGGACGCTGACAAGCTCCAGCTTCAAAAGGATGGCAAATGTTTTAGGTGCCGTGAGAAGGGGCATATCGCGCGTAACTGTCCACAAAAGGGCGCGCGCGCAGCTCTATCCACAACCACACCATCGACTTCCACGACTACAAGTGTACCAACTCCCGCCATCTCTTCTGTCACCATACAGTCTAATCGCATACTTTCGGTTGAAGAACAGGCGGATGCTCAGATCGCAGCGATGAAGGCGCAGAGCCAGGAAGTGCGCGATCTGATGGTAGAAAAGCTGTTTGGAAGAGAGGATTTTCCCGACGCTTGAACCCGGCGGCCTGGGCTAGAGCACTCAATCTTAACGTGTACCATAGCAGATATCGATCAATGAGGATTCCTGTCTTATTCAAATCTGCACACGCGACGGCCGAAAGACAAGTCCTGATAGACTCAGGGGCAACAGACAATTTTATATGTTCAACACTACTCAAACGACTTCAAATCTCGACACGAACTGCCGCTAATTCCATCAGAATATGGAATGTAGATGGAACTCATAACCAAGACGGCGCCATCACACAATACGCCAACCTTATAGTGCGAACCGGAAAAGAAGAGAAGACGCTTCGCTTCCTAGTGACAAACCTAGGAAAAGATGAAGTAATCTTGGGGTACCCATGGTTCACGGCGTTCGAACCCAAGATCAGATGGGGGGATGCTACACTTGACGAGGAGTGGCAACCGGTCGTCATCACTAGCCTGCACTTGTCAGACGAAGCCACGCCCATGGAAGCTTCCATTCGGGCGTTGGAGACGTATGAACTTGATGAGGAGGCATGGGAGCAGTTGATGGACGAAGAGCAAGAACCCCATATCACGTGGCTACGAAAAACCACTACGGCATCGGAATTGGCACAACGAGAAGCAATGAAAAAGCCCCAACGCACACTTGAAGATATGATACCCGAAGAATACCGACGACACACCAAAGTATTCTCGGAAGAAGCTTCTAACCGTTTTCCTCCGGCGCGGCCATGGGACCATGCTATCGACTTATTGCCAAACGCCCCAGCCACACTAGACTGTAAAGTTTATCCGTTAACACAAGACGAAGGGGTAGCGCTCACCACTTTCCTTACCGAACAACTAGAAAAGGGGTATATTCGAGCGTCGAAATCACCCTACGCGTCCTCCTTCTTCTTCATAAAAAAGAAAGATGGGAAATTACGACCAGGTCCAAGATTATCGACGCCTCAACGACGTCACTGTACAAACCAATACCCCCTCCCTTTGATCCCGGAACTTATTGATCGAGTACGGGGAGCGCGTTTATATTCAAAATTGGATATTCGTTGGGGGTACAACAACGTCCGTATCAAAGAAGGCGACGAATGGAAGGCGGCATTTAAGACCAACCAAGGACTTTTCGAGCCCTTGGTAATGTACTTTGGACTCACCAATTTGCCGTCAACATTTCAAGCGATGATGGATGATCTCTTCCGAACTCTGGTTCTAACGGGAGAGGTAATCGTCTACATGGACGACATTCTAATTGCAACCGCCGACGACTTGCCACATCATCGAGCTGTACTACATGAAGTGCTGAGGATCTGTGAAGAGCAGGACCTCTATGTTAAACCGGAGAAGTGTGTATTTGAGGTACGCCAAGTAGAGTACCTGGGACTTATAATCGGACATGGAACCATTCAAATGGATCCGGTCAAAGTCCGAGGTATTCAAGAGTGGCAACCGCCGAAGAACCTCAAAGAAGTACGAGCCTTTCTGGGCTTTTGCAACTTCTACCGAAGATTTATCCAAGGGTTCTCCGCAAAAGCGCAGCCACTTCATGATTTAACAAAAAAGGAAACAGCATGGCAATGGGGACAAAAGCAGCAAGACGCATTTGACGCCATCAAGCGATGTATCGGAAATGAACCGGTACTTCTTTTTCCCGACTTGGAGAAGCCGTTCGAAACTAGAAGTGGACGCATCGAATGTCGCGATAGGGGCCGTACTGAATCAGATAGGCCCTGACAAAAAACTACATCCAGTCGCGTTTCACTCCGAATCACTAAGCCAAGCGGAGCGCAATTATGACATCTATGATCGAGAACTGCTGGCGATAGTGAAAGCATTATGGGCTTGGAGAACGTACTTGGCGGGATCCCCTCATAAAATCATCGTTCACACCGACCACGCTAATCTCCAGTACTGGAAAGAACCTAGAAAAATTAGTCGATGAGTGGCACGAGAATTCCTAGAACTATCGGAATACGACTTTATTCTAAAACACATTCCGGGAAGTCGCAACGGCCGCGCGGACACTTTATCTAGGAGGACAGACCATGGTACGGGAGAGGAGGACAACAACGATGTTATTGTTCTTCCCACGGAACGATTTGCACGTGCAACACAGGTGTCCATGCATGATATGGATATCTGGACCCAAATTTCGCAAAACCTCGACGAAAAGGACGTCTTACGATGGGTGGAGCCATATAACTTAAAGAAGTTAAATGGCCTGTGGTGGAAAGGAGAGGCCCTTGTCGTTGTCGGGGACAACGATCTTAAGAAGGGGGTAATTACCTTTTTCCACGACACTCCGAGCATGGGACACCCCGGGATCGCCAACACCTATGAACTTCTACGACGAGACTACTGGTGGCCCAACATGCGAAAAGACGTAGAAGAATATGTCAAGGGATGCGTGACATGTCAAGCTAACAAAATAAACCCTCACCGACAAAAGCCGCATTTATTCCCGATAACAACGGATCCAGACGCGGAGCCCTTTGAAGTCGTCTCTATGGACTTTATCACAAAGCTACCCCCGTCCAAAGGATACGACTCTATTCTTACTATCACCGACCATGACTGCTCGAAAGCAGCGATTTTCATACCTTGCAACGAGTCGATATCTGCAGAAGGAGTGGCGCAGTTATATCTCCACCATGTTTATCCCCACTATGGTATCCCCACGAAAGCTCATCACGGACCGAGATCCTCGGTTCACGTCAGCCTTTATGAAGGGACTGTGTGCGACCCTAGGGATCCGTCAAAATATTTCGTCAGCCCTACCACCCTCAAACGGACGGTCAATCAGAACGAACTAACCAATGGCTCGAACAGTATCTTCGACATTGGAGTAACGTACAACAAGACAATTGGGCGGAAGCACTACCAGTGGCGCAATTCGCTCACAACTCATGGCCCAACGCAACCACTAAACACTCTCCGTTTTCTCTTATCATGGGATGGGAACCACAGACGACGTGGACCCCAAAACCCACAATATCCCCATCCGTAGACCAACGCCTAGAAGAAATGGTCACTAGGCGGCAGCATGCGCAAGATTGTATCAAACATGCGCAGCAACTGATGGCGGGCCAAGGGAAAACCCGCTTTATCCCCTATCAAGAAGGCGCTCAAGTGTGGCTGGAAGGAACAAACCTTCGAACCTTTTACCCCACCGCAAAACTAGCACCTAAACGATATGGTCCCTTCCGAATCAAGAAGGTCTTATCAGACGTCTCCTATGAGCTGAAGTTGCCGAAAACCTGGAAGATTCATCCGGTGTTTCATGCGAACCTCCTCACACCATATAAGGAGACGGAGCTACATGGGGAAAACTTCGCACGACCTCCACCTGACCTTATCGAAGGAGAAGAAGAGTTTGAAGTAGAGCGCATCCTGCAATCAAGGTTGTATGGCCGAGGGCGCAAACTTCAATTCCTAGTCCAGTGGAAAGGTTTTCCCATGAGTGACAGTTCGTGGGAGCCTCTGGAAAATGTACGACACTCAGCTGACCTTATAGCCGACTTCTACCGGCAACATCCTACCGCCGATGGGGCTGGACGAAAGATATAAGAGCCACCAGTCAACGACGCACATTATGGCCTCACCCTCTATCATGTCCACTCCCATCGTTTCCACCATTCCCCATCGCCGCCCATCCGAGATTATTCTCGAGAACCTTACTGTCCCCTCTCAAGAGAAAGGGCTACCTACTCTCTCGCGTACACCAGCCACCCCGTATTCCATCATTGACGACAAGTCCCCTATTCCCTTGCTAAAGCTAGCCACTGAGGCACTTGGAGCTGTATCACCGTCACAATCACCACCCCCACTCGAACCTACCCCTGTAGTTCCATCACGAGCCGTCCCCCAAGAATCGTTCCCTGCGGGACTAGACCACACGTTTACACCACCAGTCACCGTCGTCAAAGCAACCCCTGATCCCATGAGAGCTTTGCTGGATGACGAAGATGAAGAGGCGGACCCCGACTACCCTGGTATCCCCTTTTTCCCAAATGACCTTACGCAACCAACCTTCTTCCCTCTTATGATTGGGGAAGAAGGGCGAAAAGAAGTCGCCAAATACATCTATTACCGAAAGCACTATCAGGAGTGTGTTGGTACTATGGGAAAAGGGCAGCCCAGCTACGTTACACAGGTTTTCTTACGAACCATCTATTCTGACCGACTACCACAAACAGTGACGGAAAACCAAATCGACCTCTTTCACCCTCATGATCCCTGAAGCCTTATTCTCGATGAAGTTCTTAACGAACTTCATGATCCAAGACTGCATGCCGATGTTTCACGACTACGAGAATGTTTGATGCGAAAGGACGCCATTAATACGCGACGCGCTGACCTGAGGAGGTTAGAGGCGGAGGCGACCCGTGACCAGTTTCATCTGGACATGGAATTCGCAAGCGTACGAAAGCGGCTCCAGTACGCACGAGCGATCCCTCTCATTTCGGACAAATACGCCGAACTCACAGCAAAACCCATTCGACCTCGACACACCTCTGACTCCATGCCCCTCCCGCCAAGAGTAGGAGGGCCATGTGAGATGCCACGACTACAAGGGGAAGGCAAGAGCAAGAAGCGGGCCAAGAAGTGCTTTATGTGCAAGTCCGCTGACCACCTTTCGCAGA
>WTXK01001039.1:0-11356 GCA_025769895.1 Lactarius psammicola
CCCGACTTGACTCCGACAGCAGGGACCAATTAGCGCTCGAAGTGCCTCTTCAATTGTCTTGCTCCATACTCCATTGTCACACTTACGACATGTTATATATAGGTTGCTAAGCGAGGACTTTTGGTTTTCAGGGATCAGCAGGGAATTTATTGATCAGGGACCAGACTTTTACCTGGAATGGGGAAGGCACTTTGGGCGGTATATGGTACATTCCTCTCCATCGCGTCTCATCCTGCTCATGTTTTGGTTCGAAAAGGCTTCATATTCACCCCACATCGGGCCACCCCGAGGGTTATCCTGAACTCCACCTGGTATACAAGTTCGTGTGCTCTTATCTCAAAAAGGCGTAGTGATCAACTATCCCAATTCCAGAGATGCGAATGCCACGTTCAACTTTGAGAGGGATGAATGTGTCACTACCACCCTATGGCACTCAGACGTCTCTTATGAACTCCAACCCCCTGGTTTGACTACATTTTTCCTGCTTTCGCAGCCATCTACTGGGGGCGACACTCTCTTTACATCCCAAGTCTCGACCTTGAAGCGGCTCTCTCCTCAGTTTGTTGCCTTCTTGCGTACACTCAAGGCTGTACATTCTGGCGCAGAGCAAGCCCAATATTCTCGTACTGGCAGACGCGGTGGGGTCGTGAGACGCGAGCCGGTGGAAAACGTTCATCCAGTCGTGCGCAAACACCCGGTAACTGGCGAAGAAGCGTTGTATGTGAACCGGCAATTTACTCGTCGCATTGTTGGCCTCAAACGTGAAGAATCGGGTGAGTCGCGCCTTCCTCGACTTGTTCGCGTCGAAGAGAATCGAACGCCACTCCCAGATAATATCTTGAACTTTCTTTTTGACCACATTGACAAGAGTGGAGATAATCAAACGCGTGTCAAGTGGACTCCCTATACGGTTGTGCTCTGGGATAATCGCATCACTGCCCACGTAAGTCACGGAGGAGCGCTTCCCTATCTGGATCTGATTCTTTTAATAAAGTCCGCCATCGTTGACTATGGAGAGTCTATGGAAAGGCGACATGGTGTTCGGATTACACCACAGGCTGAGCGGCCCATTCCCGCTTCCATTGATATTGTTCTGTAAGGGTCGCGAGTTCAGGGATGGCTGTTCATGTAGGCCCGAGAAGAGTGCAGTCACGGTGCCGCAGTGTGTAAGATTGAAGTAGGGACGGTGTTGTAATGTTTCAAGGACATGCGTTTCGCGGCTCCGACTTTGTGCACACTTGAGCCAGGGCTGGGGGTTACTTAGACTCGTAGCTGGTACCCCATAGAGGGAACGGCCACCAGTCTAGGGGTCGCTGACTCTCCCGGATGCTTACTGCGGTGCGAAGAAAATGCACGATACAGAACTCGGTCAATAGTACTACGCTATATGGAATAAGAATACAAGCCCTCTGTGACCTTTGTGAACTCATGCAATAACGGTCGGTACTGCCTCAATTTTTTCTCACAATGTTTTGCCCTTACACATCAGTCTCAGCGAAAGCGTCCGACGTCAAACGTCGAAGAACAAACCTAGTGGGCAAAAGGGTGGGCCCGTACTCAACACGATCACCGATCAAGTAACATCGTAAGCCTAGAACGAGTATAGTACCTTGTAATTGGGGGTTGTACGATGAGAGAATTGAACGATGAAACGACGAATGCGTCATAGCTGAGAAGCTGGTCGCGGTGTGTATATGCGCATTTGCGTCATATATTGCAAAGAAATGACAAGTTACTGTATTACCGCTTTTAGGTTGGTTTCGAACCTTTGCCCGCCTGTTTGCCGATTTCCCGGTTTGCCATTCGTATCATGTCGTCTTCACTCGGTGCGACGGCCTTCGTGGTCTTTGGAGTTCTCTCAGTGATGACACTCAAAGAACTAAATACCCAAGTAACTGAGCCATACATGGTGAGCTATGCTAGCGGAGCGAGCTATTCAGTCGTCGCATCGGCGTAGAGTCTCACGCGAATGTGGGCTATAGGATGAACCCTTTCATATACCGCAAGTCCAGGCATACTGTAATGGGGACTGGTCATACTGGGATCCAAAAATTACGACCCCTCCTGGGCTGTGAGACCCTCAGATTGTTCGTGCATACGCTCAGTGCTGACCGGTCAAACGTGTACTACAGTTATATTTTAACCGTTCTGCTCAAAAATCTGTTCCTCTTCAAGTGTAGACTCCCGACTCTCCGACTTACGCCTCTGCTCACCCTCCTCCTCCTCCCACTCGCTCTCACACGTCTCCTGTGCTATCACAAACGCCTCCGCCCCCCACCTTCCTTGTTCACACCAACTCTCGATGCAGTGATACTCTCTACCTTTCCAATCGCGTGGTTCTTCGGGTTTTTATATTACACGGACGTGCCCAGCCTTCTGTCTGTCATTTTCACCGTTATCGCTGCATCACAGGGGCGGCACTGGTTCGCTAGCATGGTGCGTGGTGTGCGCACATTTCAGGAGAAAGTCGCCAGGCAGAGTTAGAAACGCAGTTAGGCTTTATCAGCTGCACATTCCGCCAGACAAACATAATCTGGGTACTATATGCGTATGCCTCAAGCCAGCTAACGTACTTGCGCTTCCGGCGTGCACTGCCAGGCACTAAGGCGCCTGAAAAGCTGCATGATCCCCCTGCGCTGGATGCGGGGCCCCGTTCGTCCCCTATATCCGTGTTTCTCAGAAACGGACACTCACATTGGTTGATGGTTTTAGTGGATCTTGCGCGATCGGTGTTCAACGTGCCACGGATATTACCGGACATCTTCCCGGCACTTGTTCCGTATACACTGTTACTCGCCTCGTTTATCGGATTTGTGGTCTGGAACGGTGGTGTCGTACTTGGTAAGTTCAACGCCCTACCCTTGGCTGCGACTGATTTTTTGTTTCAAGGGGACAAGTCGAATCACGTGCCTTCGCTCCACATCCCCCAGTTGTATTACTTCACCGCGTTTGCGACGATAATGGGCTGGCCTGCTCTGGTCAATGGGGATGGGGGTTGGAAAATGTTAAGGGATGAAGTCCGAAAACGGACATTGGGTAGCAGAAAGTATGTGTCCTCATTGTAAATGCATGTTGTGAGGATCTGAAGCATTCCTCTCTGATCAGGCGCGTGATGCTACACGTAGCCGCCTCGGTAGCCATGGGACTATCGATAAAGCTCTTCACGTAGGTGCAAGTGATGCTGAAAAAGTCACCCTGAAACTAAATTCGATCTTACTTCCAGAATTCACCATCCTTTTCTCCTCTCGGATAACCGGCACTACACATTCTATGTTTGGAGACGAGTATTCTTGCTGCACCCAATAGTCCCGTATTTGTTCATCCCAGGCTACATTGTATGTGCATGGGTTTGGTTCCTACGTGTCGGTGAGTAGGGGTGTGCCACAATGGTTGATCGACGGAAAATCATTGTTCCTCTAGGGCGCGAACAAACGCTTTTACAGACCCTACTCCTGCCTTTGTGCACACTCCCAGTGCTCCTTCCGACACCCCTTTTGGAGCCTCGCTACTTTTTGATTCCCTACGTGCTGATGCGCGCGCAGCTTGTGAATGTGGCAAAGAGGGGATTGTTGCTAGAGGGTATTTGGTATGGGTTAATCAACGCGGGTACTATGTATGTGTTCTTGTACAAAGAGCGAGAAGGTGTTGTGCGGTTCATGTGGTAATTCGAGACTTGACCGGGGGTGCTTTTGAGCGAGTAATTGAATGACGTAAGCTAACGCGACGCGACGCGCTGACCAAGCATGGCCAAACAAATTGCGAAGTCAACTTACGGTTTCATTTATCTCCCGTCTTCTTTGTGACCTACACACAACACCATTAAAACCGCCCCTCATCATGTCTAAAGAAACCGTTACGCGCTCGCCCAAGTCGGCTGCCAGAAGGACCACCACTCGCTATTCTCTCAACGTCCTTGGTAAAGCGCTTGCAGACGTCATGAATAAAGATACCAAGGATTCCTCTCGCGAGCGAGCCTCCAAAAAGCCAAAGGACAGCTCGCATAGCATTCGCAAGATTGTAACAGTATCTGCCGCTACGACTAATGCCGTTAGCCGTCGTAGTTCCATTGGAGAGCGACCTCTCGCGCAAGAGGACACTTTCTCTCCAGGGGAAACCATTACTCGCACTTCTCGTAGACGCTCCGCTCTCCTCAAGGACACTACCTCTCCTGCCACTTTGGGTGCTTCAGCCAAAGCGGGTACCCCACTCAGTCCTGCCGTACCTACAAGGAGGTCAACACTCCGACCACGCACTCTCGCTAATGCCTCTGCCCTCCCTAAATATCGCCCAAGGTCCGCCCTTGTCGAATCCAGCAAGCTCCCGCCCTCCCCTCCTCGCCTAGGCACGCGAAAGCGGGTCAGTAGCTCGGACGAGGAGAAGGATGCATCGGAGGGTGCCTCAGAAAAACAGGCATCTGAAGCTTCTGTGTTACAGAAGGCTGCGCGACCCATCAGTCCACTCCCTCAGAGAGCACTACAGACTGATCTTCCTGCCAAGCACTCACCCTCTACACCTACAAAGTTGCCCACTCATGTTAGGTCCTCGTCTGTGCGGAACACAGCCAGCCCTCCGCCAAAAAAGATAGAACGAAATTCGAAATTGGGCACGCCGACCCGCTCAGCCATTCCCAGACCTCCATCCTCTACTTCATCTTCAAGTTCTTTGTCTACACCTCGGACACCAACTCGGCATAATGCTCGGAACAATGATTCCCCGACCAAGAAGGAGGCATCATTACGCAAGCCAGCTCAAAGGCAACCAGAATCCCCCTTGGGGAAATTCGTCAAGCAAGACCGTATTCCCACAATCGTGAAAGCCGAACACTATGATCATTCACTTTCGGAGTCAGGCTCCAGTTCCGCTTTCACGGAAGGGGATAGTGCTGACGATATCGAGTACATGCTCGGGTCAGTTGTCTCACCCACGGCGCCAACACCATCCTTACCTCGTCTCCGAATCCGACATGAGCATGACGACACTCCGCAAACACCTTCACGCCTGTCTAACCTCCCCACCCGCTCCAACCTCTCTTACCTTTCACCCTTGCCACCATCTACATCCCCTTCCCATAGGTTGTTGCGTGCTGGTAATGACAGGGGGTCCTTACTTTCCTGGGATCAGCTAGTCGCCGTTGGGGATAGGACATTGGGCGAGGGGGAAGTCGAAAGTATGATTGCGGACATTGCCGCACCGTTCTCTCCCGCTCCAAGCACGGCGGATCTCGAGTCGGGGGTGCCGGAGAGTCCTTCCCTTAGTGCCCTCCCCTCCCCCGCAGGTTATGGTTCCATATCCCGTGTCATCATACCTGACGTGACGCCCTCGCCTGCTCCCGCCAAGCACATTCAATCACACTTCGTCCCGGAACATAGCCGACCTGCCGCTGCCGATGCATCGCTCGTCGTGATGCTACGCCTGCAATTGGCGTCTATGGAGAACATTGCGAAAGAGCGTCTCGGTCGGATCAATGCACTCGAAGAACAGCTCGGCGTGGCGAAGGAAGCACGGATGCGTGAGGCCGCAGACCTCGCGGCTCAAGTGTCAGCGCTTGAGGAGCAGATGCACGCCTCGTTGGAGTATCGTGAGCGGGTTGCCGAAGAGCATGCCATGCTCGAGGAACAGCTACGTGGCGCAGCCGTCGCGAGGGAGTCTGCTGTACAAGAGGCAGTCAAGAGGACTACGGAGGACATCGCGCGGACTAGACTCCGTGCGGAGGCGGCCACGCGTCGCAGATGCGAGATAGCCGCCGCAGCACATGATGCGGCAACGTCGTGGATGTCTGTTCGCGACGTGGCAGAGGGCGAGTTAGACTTCGTCAGGTCTCAACGTGAAACCTTGAGCTTCTTGCTAGCAAGCCTGGAGCAGAATTATGTCCTTTAATGAGTGCATGAGTGAGTGGGACCCTCTTCGTCTTACGTTCAATAAGATCTAATGTGAGCGATTGAAGTAACACGATATTTACGATGATCTATTTTTGATCTATCTTATGATGACGAACTACGTACACGACCTATGGATTGTTTTATGGTAGTCCTTCCTTGGCATTGTAATATATTTTGTATTATGTATTAAACAATAACGGTACAGCGATGTCCAATAATGATCGATGAAAGCCGGAAAAAACAATTGATCATTCGTCGAGCTCGTAATCCATGGTTGCTTCGATGCAGGAATCTAAGAAGCAAGCGTGGTTATTGTCTGGCGTGGATTGTGACATACGCCGAAGGACAGCGGTCCGGATCTTTTCGATGCTAAATTGCGTCTGTAAGCCAGTGTCGTTTGCAAACAATATTGTACAGGGAAACATACTCGACCTCAGGACCGTAGGCTTTCTTGATCCTACAGTCGACTCCTCCGATCGAAGTAGGCCACCCCCAAAAGGTATCGATATCTAAGACAAACGACACAAACAACTTGGCTCTGACGCTGGGCAACAGCACCGTTGCTGTCGCGATGAGCCCCTGATGTTGGCCATCATCTCGTGGGGATTGGGGTTCGACAGAGACAGGATACTTGATAGAGAGGAATGTGAAGTGTGTACGTAGTTGGGCGCATCCTGACCAAAAGTCTCCTAGTCCCTGAACGATCTAACGAACATCAATAAGCATGTGTACGCCACCGAGACGACATCGCAAACTGTACCTGCTTGATGCCCGGGTTAGGCAACGAGACAAACCGTTGCTGGGCCACTTGGATCATCAGGTCAGTAAAGCGGGGGAACTGATCCTTCACTCTAAGGGGCATGTCTTTCGTCTTCGTGATTCGTATTTGGTCCTTCAAGGGCTTGAACCCGACACAAGGAACGGAAACATGGAAGCGCGAGGCATATACAAACTCGAATTGATCAGGTTGGACCCGAGTGGTGTGCCAAAGATGTAGCGCTTCCAACGAGGCTAGTTCTTCTACACGTCGACAAATGATGAAAAAATCGCCCGAAAGACCTCTCCCCGAATGACATACCTTTCAATCTCAAAGCCTCAGTTTGGGTGCTGTTCTCTAGGATATGTAGCTTTTGCTGAGAAGCCTTGATAGATGCCATTGTTTCAGCCTTTTCTATCTCGAGGTCTCTGAGCTTCTCTTCTAAGCGTTCTAGTTTCGCGTTCGCCTCTGAGACTTCTGCGCGAAACTCATTTAGAGCAGCACTGATCGCCCGCGTCAGTTACCCATCTGCTACTAGGAACGATGCAACAATACCCTTGTTCTGCAAGAGTGGCCTTCAGTTCGCTCAGGTACTCCTGATCACAGTTTGCAATTTCGGCGGCGATGCTCTCCTCTTGCTCTAACTCCTTGATGACTTGAGCATGCTCTTCTCGTAATGATGGTAAGAGGTTTTCGGCTTGCTGAATTACGGACTCTAAGATACCGGCGTCCTATGCGACGGTCAGACCAAGCTGTTACTAGTGCTGGGGCGTGGTCTTACTTGCTCGAGCTCCGCGAAGCCTTGATTGGCAACATCGTACAGTTGTTCTACCCACTGCAGCCTCCAATCGTACCACTGAGATCTTGCAGTGGGCGTGATTATTGGCTTTGATAAGTTTGAGTTGTTGCTAAGAGCCCATCAGCCCTCAGGACTTAAACAAAATGAAAGAAGACATACCATGCAATTCTCCCTGCGTCTGCTCGTCCGCCATCGTATATTCTCGGAACAGCATGGGGGTAACCTTTACCGCTTCTTCCTCTGCTTGACGGTAAATTTCCTTGCTGTGTTCGATCCATCTTCGTAAATCAGCTGCGACATGGGAATACAGTTCGAGTTGAGGCGCATCAATAGCCATCGCCACCACGTAGTCGGCTAATGTTGTTCCCGGCTCTTTGAGGAGAGGCCCTGGTGCTGTGTAGGACTGAAGTTGATGTACTGTTGAGCGCCGGGGAGCAGCAAGTTTCGTCCAGGAAACGGATACCGGTCACGCTGAAGAATTGCTCGATGGATATGGGAGGCTATTCCAAACAAACCATCAATATCATTTCATGGATTATTATAGAAGGTTTCCTTACGCCCTCATCCTCTCCACAAGGCTAGACGTTCGGACGTTGTTTCCTCCACTCTTCTGCTGCGTCAGCGTGGGTTAAAGAACTTCAATGGGGTGCATCGCCGGTGGTTCTGACTCTGGCGTTGGCTCTCTATCCATAGGCAATGGCGATGGTATTGGAGAGGGCAGATTACTTGGTTCCGACATGCTAGCCCCTTTCGTTGCGTGTTCTACGGGATCCGGGAGATGTTGTAGAGAGGGTGATGGCTCGACATTCTCCCGACTTATTGCTTTCCAAGTCCTGGTCTATCCCTGACGATTCGGCAACACTGACAGCAACCTCTTTCTGGGTGATAACGGCCGAGGCATGTTCAAGACGTCAGAAGGCACAAGGCTCCTGCGTTGAGCAAAATATCCAGAAGGCCGACGTAGGCCTCCGGCACTAGATCGCCGGACTACAGAAGATGTTGATACAGATTTTGAGAGCCCAGAAGTACTCGTAGCCTTCGGGGGATTGTGCTCAGTTGATCCTCTGACAGAGTTCTCTTGATCTTCGAGGCGGGAAGAGACCTCATCGTCTACACTAGCAGTTAGAGCTTGTTTCTTCGGTTGTGGACGCGTTACGGGAAGAGCGAAGGCGGCGGTGCCTGCCTTCCGAGGAGACGCAGGGGATTTCGGTTTCGATAGGGAAGGGAAGATTTTTCAGCGCTGAGAAAACAGGACTGGGCTTAGAAAAAACGGGAGGTGGACGGGGGTCTGCAGTGTGACGAGGCAGATCAGTTACGTTTGCAGGTGTTGTCGGTGTCGGTTCAGACGGTAAGGCTCGTGCACGAGGATCTTGTTGTCCAGATTGTTCGGCAGGCTCCTCAACGTCAAACGCGTGTGGGAGAGCTCTGATAACAGCTTCGTCTGCACTGTTCTCACCGGAGGTACCTTGAACACTCGTTAGGTCCATAACAGAGCTCGAGTCCGTCCAAGGCTCTCACGACGCCAGGCACTAGTTAAGTTCACAGTCTGATTGTCGGCCGCGTCAAAAGAGCTTCCCTCTGAACTTGTGAAACTGTCCTCCTGCGGAACATTCGTAAGGCCGAGAGACTCACGCATCCGCCTGAGTCTGGTTTCGGCCTCAGTAAGATCCATGTCGCCCTCACCCAAGTCGGCCTCATCTCCACGATTAAACGACTCATCCTCATCCATATCGGATGGGGGAGGTTCATAAGGACTATCTTCACCTGCGTGGGTCATGGCTCGCAAGGCGAGCCATTCAGCGCTTGGAGGCTCTGGATTGCGCAGGGATTTATTGAGAGGAACTGTGAACTCGGTCGGCACATTTTGGACCCCGGATAAGTCACCCGTAGAACCCTGTGTCACGTCTTCTGAACACGGGTCGTCGTCGAGAGCTGTGTCTTCCCCGGGATGGGGAAGGGAAGAAAGCCCAAGCGATGATTTCCTTGCTCTACTTGCAGGAATATTTGCTGTCGTAAGGTCCATATCTACTTCTTCATCCCAGTTCCCAGACACGTCGCATGACCCTTCGTCTTGTAGAAACGACCCTTCTGTCAAAAAATTAGCTGGAAGCGGCGAAGATTCTAGGTCCGAGTCCATATCCATGGATGCCTCCCCATTTTCGCTGAATGCTACAGAACGTCGTCTCAAAGAACTCCGCCTGCGCGCCGTGGATGATGCACCAGGGTAATTGTTCTCGTCGTTGACAAGAGCTCCGGTCTGGGACGAAGGACCTGCTACGGCAGACGAAGGAGACGTGTCCCCACGGTTCTGATCCTTCTCAAAAACGCGTACTTGCGCGTGAGAAGCGAAGCTAACGCGCCGTCCTAAACTCTTGCGAGCCGCGTATTCCTTTATCGGACTTTTGATATCACGAGTGAAATCCATAGTCTGAGTGACATCATCTGTATCCTCTGGGGCTAAAGAGGGACGAGCTTTTAATATACTCTTACGAGGGCCCTGAAAGTGGTGAAATCAGACATGTCTATTGGGAGAAGTGTGAGCAACAAACAATTGATCGGCGCGCTCTCGATACCGGGCTGAGCTGCTTGAGGACAGAATCTCCAGGCGTGATGCTGTGGGGTCTACGCTTATGAGCGGGTCTTTGTTTGTTTACTTGATGGGTTACGGCGATGGACTTGCGGCGGTTGGGAGTAGGAGACATTTCGTGTTGATGAGACAAGATCTCTCAGCTGCTCGATGTACGTCCATTCCATTCATCCACGTGACCGCGTCATTGTCACATGATATACACGAGACTAGCATCGAATTCAAGTCAAGTTAACCATTAGTACCAATGAACACCAGAACAAGAGCAAAGCCAACAACAAATGCTACCAGATCCTCTACTCGGACAACAAGAGCAACATCCCAGCTTGAGAATTCCCTTCCAGCCCCTACTGGCGGAGCCCGTACAGTGACAACGAAGTCATCGCGTGTCGCACCGCACAACCAGTACCAAGGCCACTCGTTTGAGATGCAAAGTTACTGACCATCTTCTGCAGAGAGAGAAGAAAGCTTCCACTGCTGCTTTGTCCAAAGGGCCTATCTCTAGAGCGGCAACCGAACGGTGGTTCCCGTTGATGCTGAGAGAGAGCCTATCAAAGTAACGGTTACTCGCAAAAGCTGATTGCGATCTAACGCATAGTCCCTTTTGGCAGGCGTTTTAAGGATAAGACCTGATATAGGTGGGGACGAGTCGCGAAGGGCGCCCTACTTAGAGAGCCTTTCTGAGAAAGCCGTTCGCATGGTGGATCCATCGCGCGATGACTCGCACAGTTACTCGGGCATTCCTCGTTTCCGTCTCTCAGCCGCGCCAACTTCTTCAATTTACACATTTACCCACGTCTTTCCGCCCAGCACCCAGCAGACCGAGTTTTTTGTGAAAACTACCTTACCGCTTGTGAGAAGCCTTCTCGACGGCGAGGATGGCCTGTTGTTCGCGTATGGGGTGACTAACTCGGGTAAAACGTACACTATGCAAGGAGGCTCTCACGAATCATCTGCTGGCATCTTGCCCCGCACCATTGATGTGCTCTTTAATAGCATCGAAGGCCTTCAGGGCAGCTCTAAGGTAGGTAACCCTTTACCTTTCGTATCTTGTGGTCATATTTGTCACCTTCCATCTACAGTACAGACCCACTCGTTTGAATGGCATTGAATTGAACGACCCATCGTCGATTTTCTCTCGTGCACCATCTTTGGACAATTTCACATTACCCACACACCAACCAGTCTTTGGTGATGTTCTCGCAGATCATTTTGAGAGTACTACGGCTTCAGAAGCGGATCACGACTCTACGACGCTCAAGGTCGACCGTAACTATGAGTATTCAACGTGGTTGTCCTACGCCGAAGTGTATAACGAGAGGATTATGACCTTC
>WTXK01001040.1:0-11333 GCA_025769895.1 Lactarius psammicola
CATATAGTCCTGCTGTTTCTTTCTGCCATTATCTCTTCATTGCATGGAATGAAGACTGCCACTTTTGTGCAATCATGATTGGTGACTGTGAGAATGGAGTTGTATCCCTGCGATAAGGGTAGCTTAGTGATGAAATCCAAAGCAATGGTAGCGAAGGGCATAGCTTTGGGTGCTGGAAAGATAGGTGATAGTGGTGCTTTCGTTGGCTGGTTGTTTATCTTGTGGCGCTGACATTCAGCACACCCTCTTACATACTCCATTGCATCCTTGCGTATATTAGGCCACCAGTGGTTTCATGCGATTAGTTGTGCTGTTCTTGCAATTCCTGGGTGTCCATATACTGGTGAGTCATGATGCGCCTTTGTAATCATTTGTCAGTCATGAAGTCCTCCAGTAACCACGCGTCTGTTGTCTTTATACCACATGCCTTCTATCTTTTTGAGATGATGAGTGTCAACCCATGGCTTCAATACCTCCTCGTTTTGTTGGTATATCGGGTCTGTTCTTTCCATCTCTTCTTGTGATGACTTACTCTCAGTAAGTCAAGAGCAACTTGGGGCACTTAGGGGTTTGATGACAGATGGGAGGGATGAAGAAGAGAGCAAGATAAAGAGCAGAGAGGGGGACTTTAAACAGATGCAAGAGGCAAAGGAGGCAGAGCAAATCAATGGTGATGAGCAATGCAGAAGACTATGAGCTTGCAAATGGGAGTTCACAAGTGGACAGTCTGAGGGACTGTCCGTTGTATTCCTCTAGCTTATATACCTGGCTACATGGTGTTTACATAATGGAATACTCTGGAAACTGGTAGAAACTCTATAAATATCATCCAATGGCGATAGTCTCTCTGAGACCTGGTGACCTTCTCCGCAGTTCCTCTGTAAAACCTAGTAGAAGACTGTAGAAGCTCTATAAATATCGCCCAATGGCGATAGTCTCTCTGAGACCTGGTGACCTTTTCCGCAGTTCGTCTGTGGAAACTAGTGGAAACTTGTAGAACCTTGTGGAAGGTTGTAGAACCTTCTCCACGTGACTGATCACATGGCTAATCACGTGATAGATCACGTGACCCTCGGAGTATAATTTCAAACTCCGACCTCGGATTTCCTAATTAGGAAGTTGATTACATAATACCGGTCCGGTCCGGTCCGGCCTTAACTCTTGAGTCATAACCTAAGCTTGACAGTTCATGACACTTCTGGTGTGATGACTTGGACTAATGCTGGTGCTGCTTTCGTGGTGTTTGCTCAAATAAACAGACAATCTGGGAGTACTGTGACATCTTTGTTGTCATGTTCACCTTGGTCATAGTCAGGTCGCCGTGATAGTGCATCTGCATGGCCATTCACTGTCCCTTTTATGTGGTGAATCTCGATGTCGTACTCCATAAGTTCCTGTACTTCCCTGGCTACTCTGCAACTGATCTTTTGGGGGGATCTCCAGTACTGCAGGTTCATGTGGTCAGAGAAAACTTTGACTTTGTGTGGTGAGCCAGCCAGTAACAGTCTCCAGTGCTGTAGTGCTCTAACAATTGCCAATAGTTCCAGGTTGTAGATGTCGTAGTTGCATTCTGCTGCATTTAATGTTGCTGAAAAGTAGCTGATTGGGTGTTGTTTGTTGTCTTTCTTGTGCTGCAATAGTACTCCTCTGATGGCGTAGCCAGATGTGTCTACTTCTAGTTCAAATTGGTCTTTAAGAACTGGATGCACGAGTACTGGTTCACTCGTGATGAGGTTCTTGAGTGTGTTAAATGCTCTGTCTTCCACTTTGGTCCATTGCCACTCCACGCCTTTTCTTGTAAGTTTGTGGAGGGCTTGTGCGTGTGAAGAGAATCCTTTGATGAAAGTGTGATAAAAGTTGCAAAAACCGAGGAATGAGCATACTTGTTTGACAGTGGTAGGTGTTGGCCAGTCGTGGATGCCTGAAATTTTGGTGGGGTCCATATGCATTACCCCCTTTTCAAGGATTACCCCCAGGTAATCCATCCGTGGCTGGTGAAACAGGCATTTCTCCAATTTGAAGTACAGGTTATGTTCCTTTGCCACTGCTAACACATCTTTGACGGCTGTGATGTGTCCTTGTAAATTTGTCCATGTTGTGATGCCGATGTTGTCCATATAAACTCGTATTGCTGTGCCCAATTGGTCATGTTTAGCGATGTCGTCTCTGTAGATGTGGTTCATCATTGCCTGGAATGTTGCCAGAGAGTTGGTTAAGCCGAAGAACATCACCGTTGGTTCAAAGAGTCTGTAGTGCGTTTTGAAAGCAGCTTTCCCTTCATCTCCTTCCTTGATGCGTACATTATTATATCCCCATCTAATGTCAAGTTTGGTATAGATGGAGGCATTACTGAGATCAAGGATGAGGTCGTTGATGAGAGGGAGGGGGTACTGGTTCCATATAGTCATGTCGTTGATTCGTTGATAGTCCTGTACTGGTCAAAGTTTGCCATCTTTTTTCTTGATAAAGAAGAAAGGGGATGCGTAAGGGGACTTTGATGGTCAAATGTACCCCTTCTTTTGTTGCTTGTCCAGGAACTCTTTGAGTGATTTGTCCTCGTCTTGGGTCATGGGGTAAACTTTACAGTCTACTGCATCTGGTGTTCCTTCCTTAAATTCGATGGCGTGGTCCCATGCATGACTAGGTGGAAATCTTTGTGACGCTTGTTCACTGAACAGGGTGGAAAACTCAGCATATTCTGGTGGTAGTTCTGCTGCTTTTGTATACTGTCCTGCTTGTATGGCCATGTCAGTGGCAGCCCCTCATGCTTGGATTTCTTCAAGTTCCAATTCTTGCACTATTTCGTCTTTCTTTTCTTCAGTTAGGGCCTTGGTAATGGTGGTCCTTAACAGTGTAACTTTAAGTGTTTGAAGTTTGGTGGGCGTTATTTTCGTGTTGATGGTGGTGTTGCGCCAGTTAATCATCAGCTGATAAGTTGCCAACCAAGGGTATCCAAAGATAAGGTCTTCTTGTTCAATGTCTGTAAGTAGGAATCACATTACTTGTTCCTTTCCATTGTGGACAACTTTGAGATCCGTGTAATGCGTGATAAGTCCTGCTTTATTTCAGTATCATCGACATTCCATATTTTGTGGGACTTATCTAATCGTTGGATGCCAATGCCCATTCTTTGCGCAAATGTGGGTTTTATAAAGTTGTTGGTGGCTCCAGAGTCCACCAGTGCTTTCTTTTTGGCCATTGTGTAACTTGTGCAAATTGAAACTGAAATTCATAGAGAATGGAAATGTGTCATTATCACAGAGTTACAACATACTGCCCTCACCCAGGCTGATGGGTTCAGGCGCTTGGAAAACCCTCCTTCCACAACTTCTGGAATACAATATCCTTTACTTCATCCATGTCTTGTGATACTCTGGTGAAGAATTGATCAGCGTGTTCTTGTGCACTTATGGGCCTATTGTTTGTAGTGGCCACTCGTGCTTCATAGTCTTCATCTTCATGGGCTTTGATGTATCTGCCTCAACTTTGACATGGCATGGTACACTGTTGACTGATGTGACCTTTCTTTTGACAGTTATAACAGGTCACTTTCATAAAGTTGCAGCGGTTGCCACATTGTATAAACCCCTGCCTTGGTGGAAACGGCGGGTTGTGGGGTTTGTTCTGTTGCTTGTAGCATTCGAGCACTTCCTCTGCTTCCACAAGTCTTCCTCTGGTTCTTCCTGTGGATGTGTCCATGGCATTGGGATCATTAGTGTGTCGGAATCCTCCTGGCATACGTGAAATTCATGTTTCAGTGTTTGATTTGCTCGCGCTCCTTTGATTGAGGCGAGCCCTCATGTGAATATATTTCTCCTGTCTGTTCAAGACCACATTTTTCCATTCTGCATATGTTTGCAGTTTGTCGAATTGGTAGCAGGCTTTATATAGTTCACATGGTAGCCCATTTGTGAAGAAGTCAATTGTGAGGGCGGAATCCAGTTGGTATCCTGCTTATCATGCCAGTTTCTCAAATAAGGTGACATATGCATCTACATCACCTCCTTGCATCTTGATACCCCGTTTTAGTATAGTACAGGCTTGCTCCCTTTCAAGGGTATTTGTGAATCGCCTCCTGAAAGCCATTACTATTTCGTTCCACAGCCATTCATTGGTGCTGAGGACTCCATTGTGTCATACTTGGTCGCCAATCCATCTGGCCATTGTGACGATCCATTCGTTGACAAGATCACCTTGTATGAAGGTGAAAAACAGCATGCTTCGCTGATATGGGTTGATCATAATGGGGTTGTTGTTGCTGACACCCCAGTAAAGTTCCCATTGTGTGAGGAACTGTTCTGTCTTGGTACAATTGCCAGTGAATGTAATGGGAGGGTTACCAATGAACTTATCTGATTGGGTTGCCCCTATGGCTACATTGAGTCCTGTGTTAGGATCTCCTCCTCCTCCTGGCACGCCTCCTCCTGGGGCTCCTGGGAATCCTCTATTTGGTGGTTGTCCATCGGGCAGGTCTCCTCCCCTCCAGGGATTTTTGGGATCTTTAGGTGGTCCTCTTTCTCAGAATCCCCCTTGTCCTCCACTTGGAGGATCATCGTGGTCCAGTCCTACTGCATGGTATAGTGTGATATTGTTGTCCATGATTCTTTGTCCGTCTTGCATAATTCTATGCCCCATATTGGGGTCAATTGTGCCAATTGGCTCTTGCATTGGTGCTTCTACACGCACTTGCACTTGTTCTGTCATTGTGGCCATTTAAGGTACTATTGGGTACTCAGCTTGTGGTGCTGAAAAGATTGGTTCTGTGGCTGTGTCCCTGATTGCAATTTGCTCTGCGAGTTCTGTGATTTCTTCGATTGCTGCCTCTTGTTTGTGCTGTTCACTTTCACTTTCATCCTCAGCAGATTCTTCGCTGGCTTCTGATGGTGCAGGTGTCCTTGATGACCCTGATGTGTTTGCTTTGTCTTGTCCATCGATGGGTCCCCAATTACCCCTTGTCTATACGTTGCGTTCTAATATATTGCAATGATATTCTAGTCCTGCAGGTTGCAGTACGTCCCAGTGATTCTGTGGTGTGTTCCAAGCGATCTCTACCCAACAAAGGTTTTCAAATTAAGATAGAAAGCAAGGCCACCAAACACAGAGAGTCATGGGTGCGTAGTATATTGAAAGTGTAGTGCTACATAGGGTATTCTTCCCTGAGGCGCACAAAAATGGATTCAAAAAAAAAAAAAAAAAAGGTTTTCGAAGTTGAACCCAACTGGGTACCACTGCGATGGTCATGTGGGGATGTTCACATAGTATCTGGTATCTCCTCAGATGGTTCTCCAATGGGCTGCTCCCAAATAGATTTGTGGTACGTTGCGTTCTCCACGTTGTTCAATAATATAGGGCCTAAATGTTTGATTGATGCCCCAATGGTCTCTTGTAGTCAACGCCACTTTGAAGGATCCTGGTCTTAATGCTACGTTGCCACAACAATGTTGCCTGACTTAGGTGCAAATGAAGGCAATGACTAATGCTGAACTCAGTCCAATACATGATGTGTCAAGACTTAATGTGAGGATGTAGGCATGTGACTCTTCCTAGTACACAGCGTTGAAGGGGTCTTTGCTCTCAATGTCTTCAACGTGGAGTATGACTCTGAAGACAAATGCTAGGACAAGAAGTAGAGAGGAAATATAGATGAGAGGAAGTGAAGTTGGCAGTCCTAGGTTGTGAACAATGGTGGTGGTATTGAGAAGACCAGGATGGAGATCCATGGTCTGAACAATGAGCCTTATATACAGTTGTCAAGGGCTTTAAAGCTCCTCCTGAATCGTAAAGTAACCAATAGCGTAACTAGCTCAAACCCTAGTACAGCTATCCTAGGAATAAGTCATTGTCTATCTTACATGTGATAATCTGCTCCACTGCTGACTGATACAAGTAGTCCATGACTAATTACCACTGACCATCATAGTCATAACCGATGTGTTAGTGTCTTGGTCAGTCTGTGACACCTTACTGGTGTGGAGTGCTTTAGGATTGTGGATTGTGTGTATTGTGGGGTTTCGTGTCTTCTTCTTGTCTAAATCTTCTGGTCGCTTGGATGAACTTTGCAAGTGTCATCATCTCTTTCTCCTTTGCTAGCACCTCTGCAAATTTCTTTTCCCTACTCCCTTTCTTTGGTTTCAGCTCCCATCTTTCATATGCATATGCTGGGCATTCCAGTAGGAAGTGCTGCAGTGTTTCTTTTTGCGCTCTGCATGCTGGGCATTTTGTGCTAGCTTTCCTCTTGAATCTATGCAGGTATGTGTTAAGTGGGATGTGCCCTGATCTGAGTTGATACATCTTGCTTGCTGCATCTCTAGGTAGCTGTTTGGTACTGATCAGCTCAAGGAATTTGCGCGAAGGGAGGGAGGGGTTGATGTTTTTGGACTTAGCATATCTCGGTGATGCTTCCCATTTGTGCTTCCACTTTCTTTTTCTTTTCATGTGCACATGTTGCTTTGTTGCCGATTTGCTGATCTTGATCCCTTTTCTCAGTGATGCTGGGAGTTGTTGTGGTGTTGATGTCTTTCCCTCCACCACAGCTTTTGCCTCCTTGTCAACCTCTTCGTTCCCTTTTATGTCTGAGTGCCCTGCTAGCAGTCCAGCAGATTGTTAGTGTGTATTTTTTCCCCTTGCTTTTCTTTAGTTTCACTGCTGTGTTCAGTGCTTCCACTGCTATGTGGTGACCTGGTTTGTTGAGTTTTGAGGAGAGCACTTTGATGGCGGCTTGGTTGTCTACTCCTATGGCGAAGGATCTGTTCCCTTTTTTGTAGTTCCTGATCAGTTGCAGTCCTAGAAGTATCCCCGTTAGTTCAGCTTCGAAGACCGTATGTTTGTCTGCCATTCCTAGGTGATAGTGTAGCGCTTTGATTGTCTTCCCGCTCTGGGTTAGTATGGCCACTGCCCCTACTTTCCCATTGTGTGCCAATCCATCTGAGTAGATTTTTACGTGTTCTGGCACGTTTGCATCTGCCTTTTTGGAGTTGTCTTTGTCCATCAGAATGTCTACCTTGAATGGACATTTGCTTAAAAGGGCTGGGTTTCTCCCTACTGCTGTGATTGTTTTGAGCTTTGTTGGGTTAGCAGGGTTGTTCTTCCGCTAGGAGGTGTAGTGGGGCTTTGTGGTGTCCCACTTTCCCTCCATGACATCTTTTGAACAGCTTTGTGAGTGGGTGGCTTGCTGGGAGGGTGGCTATTCAGAGGGCTGCCCGGCTACAGTGCTTGTCAATTTCCAGGTGCATAGGGAGCAAGTTAGTGTGTGCACAGAGGGAATCTGTTGGTGACATTTTGAGTCCTTCAACTATCACTAGGGCTCCAGCTCTTTGGGCTGTGGCTAGCTTGCTAGTAGCATGCCTTCTTTCAGGTGTCTTCTTCCCTTTGCTGTTTTTACTTGGTGTTGGGCACCAGATGTTGACTCCGTATAATGTTCTTGGGATCACTATGCTCATATAGAGCTTCTTGACTTGCTTGGGTGTTAGTCCCCAGTCTACTCTTACTACCCTTCTGAGTTGTGCCACCCAGTTGGTGCCCTTCTTTATTGTGTATGCCTCTTGTTCTTTCCAGTTGAGGTGTTGGTCCAGGTAGACTCCCAGGTACTTGATGCTCTTTGCTGGTTTGACTGTCGTGTCTTGTATGCGCAGGGGTGGTCTCTCCAGTTTTTTGTTGTGGTGAGTGAAGTCTATTAGTGCCAGCTTTGACAGCTTGGACCTTAAGTTGTGTTCCTTGGCCCAGCTCATGGTGCCATTTTCTCTGGTTAGCATATCCATCAGCTTTGCATGGGTTTCTTCAAAGGACTTCGCCGTCGTGACTAGGATCATGTCATCTACGTAAGCAGCTGCAGATTCACTGGGGGAGTTTGGGATATCCAAGAGGTCCGCGTTGTAGAATTGATAGAGTATCATTGATAGGGGGTCTTCTTGTCTGATTCTGTTGTCGATGTCTATGTCTTCTGATTTGTAATTGTTGAACTTTAGCCTTGTGATTCTTCCCTTCAGCATGTTCTCTACAAATTGGACTATTTTCATTGGTACCCTTCTTTTGAGGTTGGCCATGAGCTTTTCGTTTACCGCATTTGGGAACACTCCTTCTATATCTAGAAATAGGACTGAAGTAACTTGCTTCTTTCTCCATGTGTCCTTTATCTTGTAAACCAGGTAATGTATTGCATTGTTTGTGGTGCGTGCTAATCTTCCTCTGAAGTGCAGGGCTGGTAGCAGCATGTGTTTCTCTGTGTAGTAAGTTGCTCCACGATGATTGATGTGAGCACTTTCCCCATTGTGTTGAGTAGAGCTATTGGCCTGTATGACTTTGGTGTGTCGTATCTTGGTTTTCCCAGCTTTCTTAGTACCACTGTGTCAAATTTTCTTCCATGGTCTGTAGTGCAATGTTCCTGTCTAGGATGGCTGTGTAGATGTACCATAGCCTATCTTCTATTATGTTGGCACATTTGGTTAGCACTATGTTTGGTATGCTGTTCGGTCCTGGCGCCTTATAGGGCTTCAGTCTTGCGAGGCTTCTCTTTATTTGCTCTCTCGTGATTGGGTCCATTCTACATATCGGTTTGTTTCTTGCTTTTCTAGCTGCACTATCCCTTCTGGTTTCTTTGGGAAGAAAGTTTTCACTAGGACGTCTCCCTTTTCCCTGTTTTCGCTTGCCATGCGCTGGTCATTGCTTGTTCCATGTTTTGAGATCTGGAATTCTTGTCTTTCCACAGTTGCCTGGTGGGCTTGTGATGTACTTGTGTGCTGTTCAGAGATTCAGGTCTGACGCCTTCTCAAGCCAGTCACACCAGTGTACTCTCTTGGCTCATTCTAGTTCATTGCTGAATTTTCTTCTTTTTCCTGGAATACTTTGTGGAGGGTTTGGCACTTGTTGTCTTAGTTCGCAGGCTTTCCTTCGTGTTTGAAGCATTTCCTGTCTCAGTTCCGAGAGTTCCTTCATCCACCACTTTTTGGCTTGTGGACCCAGCCTTACACTTGGTACTTTCTCCTCTATTGTCTCCTGCAGGACAGGGTCAACTTGTCACATGTGAGGTCAAGTGTCACCTGGTTTTTGATGAAGTTTGATATGCCCTATTTCACCATTTTTTCTTCCAGTGTCTTTCTGAACTCTTTTCAGTCCACATCTCTGAGTTTCTGACTGGTTTTAGGGCACTACCTCAATTCCCAATTCCATTGTGGTTATTATCAGGAAGTGGTCTGTGTTACTCCCATCTTCTCCAGCATTGATTTGCATTGTGTTATGAGTTCGATCATGTGTTCTGTACTGAAGACCTGGTCCAATCTGGACCATCTCTTTGTTAGTTATGCTCGTGTGTTGGTATGCTGCTGGGTAGTGCTAAATCCATTCTGAGTTCTGCTACTGCCTGGATTAGTATCTCCACATTCTCGTGGCCTCTCTTGTGAACAGCTGATTGTTGTTGGGTGTGTCCCAGCAGGGATGGTGTCTGTTGAAGTCCCCTATCCAGATCAGGTGGTGCCTGTGTTGGGTGTTTGTGTTGCCTAGGATTTCTTTGAGGTGAGACTTGTGGTATTCGGTTAGTGCTTTTATTGTCTTATTGTGCTTGCAGTCGTTGTATATGTTGAAGAGGGTCAATTGACCCCATCTTCCCTTGATCCTTATTGCCATGATGTCCTAGAGGGGAAGTCTAGCTGTTCCCATCCATCTGTTAGCAGGTTGTCCCTTATTAGGATGATTGATCTTGTCTTGAAAGGTTCTTTTTCATGTGTGCTTGGGTAGATTGTTTTCCAATCTCTGCTTGTGACCATTTTCCCATAATAGCTTATTAAGGGTTCTTGGAGTGCTTCTACATCAATCCCCTCTAGCACTAGTTTACCACTGCTTATCAAGTCGTGTTGGCATATTTGGGACTTGTTTATGTTTTGTTGCCAGATTTTTATATAGGATTTGCTGGTCGGCTTTTGGTTGGCGTTTCTATTCATTCTTCTGCATATGCATTGTTGAGTTGTTGTGTGATCTCATCTTCCAAAATGTCACCAAAGGTTTCTTCATCTTCATCTCAATTTTCTTCTTACTTGTGTTACCTCCTGTTGCAGGGAAGTATTTGTCTAAGGTGTCTGCCTCGTTTTCTTTTCTTTGCTTTTGCTAGTCTTCTTCTTGCTTGCGATTGGTCTTGTTGGGAGTTAGCATGTTCCTTGGGCTTGAGGTGGGAGACTTGCAACTGCATTTTTGGCTGGGAACTTCTCTTCCATGGTGAGCTTATTTGGACATTCATGTAGCGTCCAGTCTTGCTCTGTTGGGAAGTACATTAGTGTGTTCTCTGGGTGATTCTTGTCCATCCTTTCCACTCTTCTAAGGAATTCTGGGCAGCCGCAGTCCCAGCTTGCATGTGTGTCCATCTTGCATGATACACAGTAGTGTTTGTTGCTGTCTGGGCATTCTTTTATCCTGTGGTCTTCACCACAGTTTCCACATGTGTCCTTCTCTTCCATGCATTTGGAGGCAAAGTGTCCCCATTTCCAACATTTCATGCATTGTTTTAGCTCCATTTTCAGCTTCCTTGGGTACATCTTGATTCCGCAGATATACATGCCATCCCTAATCAGGATATTGGCTGATTCTGGGGTTTTCACTGATAGGGTTATGTGTGTGAATCTTTGACCTAGTGTCCACCTGTAGGCTGGTTTAATCCATCTTGCCTTCTGGAGATTGTTGATGTGGATGTTGTTTTCTTCCTCTAGGTCTCTAAGGTTGTTGTTGTTTGTCAGGTCAAAAGTGACCGGTACCCTTGGTACAGTATCTGAAGGACCTCTCTTTGACTACCACAGTTCTGTTGATTTTTGGGAGTAGTTCACTTTCGATGTGTGGCTGCTTGAACCACTCAGCTGTTTCCCTGTCTTGAATTGGAGGATTATGCCTCCGTTGTGTAGCTTGTGCACCTCCTGTATTTCTACATCGATGGAGGTTTTTCACTACCCTCCTTTAGGATTTGCTGAATTTATTCTTGATCTCTTTAGACTCAAGTTCATAATGTCTTTGTTGAAGATATTGATGAGAACTTGTCTTGTCTTTCTCTTGTGTCTCTTGTGATTCTTGGGTTCGTGCTTGCTGCTTGCGTACCTTGTCTCCCTGCAACATGTGAACTTTAGGAGGGGGTTTGTCAGCAACGCATCTTTATACAAGCTCATTGTGTTTGTAAGTTTGTCGGATTTGTCTGCTACTGTCGAGAGGTTGTGTTCACAACTTCAAGGGCTTTGTGTATCTCTTTCACTGATACATCCAGCTTCTTTGATGTACTCTGCATCTCTTTCTAGTTAGCTAGTGAGGCTTCATTAGGTCGCTTAGCTTTCTATCCCTTTGTTCATTGTGTCCTCCACTCTATC
>WTXK01001041.1:0-11317 GCA_025769895.1 Lactarius psammicola
GATGATGGACACCATTTTCCGTGATCTAGTGGCGCAAGGATGGGTGGTAATCTACATGGATGATATTCTTATCGCTACACCCAACAATCTTACCACGCATCGACAACTAGTCCACCAAGTACTGGATTGACTTGATGAACACGATCTTACCTCAAACCAGAAAAATGCGTGTTTGAAGTACGCGAAGTCGAATATCTAGGACTTATTATCGGCAATGGACAAGTGAAGATGGATCCTGTCAAAGTACAAGGAGTACGCGAATGGCCTACACCCACCAACCTTAAGGAAGTTCACGGATTCCTTGGATTCTGTAACTTCTATCGTCGTTTTATATGGGGATTTTCCGCCATTGCACAACCCCTTAATGATCTCACAAAGAAGGAAATGCCATGGGAATGGACAAGCGCTAGAAACCAAGCCTTTGAAGAACTGAAAGCAAGAATCAGCGAAGCCCCAGTACTGCAATGCCCAAAACTAGATGAACCATTTGAAATTGAAGTGGATGCATCAGGTTTCGCAGTAGGTTGCAGTATTAAACCAAAAGGGCGACGACAAGAAAATGCACCCAGTGGCATTTTTCTCTGAAAGTTTCACTCAAACTGAGCGAAACTACGACATCTATGATTGGGAACTATTAGCGGTCGTCAAAGCCCTCAAAACATGGAGAATGTATCTTGTAGGATCGTCACACATTATCACCATCCATACCGATCACGCCAACCTCATTTACTGGAAAGAACCACGCAAAATCAGTAGAAGAGTTGCACGCGAATTCCAAGAACTACAAGAATACAACTTTATTCTCAAACATGTTAGCGGAACAAAAAATGCAAGGGCGGACACACTATCAAGACGAAGTGATTACAATGAGGGAGAAGAAGACAACAACGACGTCACGGTACTCCCTGAAGAACTATTCATCAACCTTGCAGGAACAGAAGATGAATCAATTGAAGAACTTTCAATGTGGAGCGAATTGAACCACCACAATATGCCAAAACCAGAGTGGATCAACGCCCACAATCTGTACCAAGACGAAGTGGAAATGTGGTGTCATGAAGGAGCGCGAGTTGCCAATGTCAAGGGCAACATTGAACTTATGAGGGGGGGTAATTTCCCTTTTTCATGATCCCCCTCATCGTGGACACCCTGGAATAGCCAACATGCACACACTACTTAAAGAACGATATTGGTGGCCGCGTCAAAAAGAAGATGTGGAAGAATATGTCAAGGGATGCGCAGTTTGTCAAGCTAACAAGATCAATACGCACCAACAAAAACCACGACTATTCCCCATCACCACTGATCCGGAAGCACAACCTTTCGAAGTAGTCACAATGGACTTCATCACCAAATTACCACCATCGAAGGGATTCGACACAATACTCACTATTACCAACCATGATTGCACAAAGGCAGCCATCTTCATTCCCTGCAACGAAACAATAACGGCAGAAGGAGTAGCGCAATTGTACCTTCAACATGTGTATCCTCACTATGGATTGCCGAAGAAGATGATCACGGATAGGGATCTGCGCTTTATTTCGACTTATATGCGCAATTTATGTCGAACACTAGACATCAAACAAAACATCTCATCAGCATATCATCTGCAAACTGATGGACAATCGGAACGTACCAACCAGTGGCTAGAACAATACCTTCGCCATTGGAGTAATGTTCAACAAGATAATTGGGTCGACCTTCTCCCTATCGCCCAATTCGCACATAACAGCTGGCCTAACGCGACGACCAAACGATCCCCTTTCAAGTTGCTAATGGGCTGGACACCAGAGCCACAGGAAACAAAGAAACAACCAATGCACCGTCAGTAGACAAGAGGATAGAAGATATGAAGGAAGCAAGGAGGAAGGCGCAAGAATGTATCCACCATGTGCAAGTACTTATGGCAGAAAGAGGCAGGTGCACCTTTACCCCATACAAGGAAGGGGACATGGTTTGGTTAGAGGGTGTAAATTTATGTACTCATTACCCCACTTCCAAACTAGCACCCAAAAGATACGGCCCTTTCCCCATCAAGAAGGTCTTATCTCAAGTATCATACGAACTAGACCTGCCAAGCCGGTGGAAGATACACCTGGTGATCCACGCTAACCTCCTGACACCCTATAAGGAGACAGTGTTACATGGGCCAAACTTTACCCAACCATTACCGGAGCTTATCGATGGAGAAGAAGAATATGAAGTGGAGCAAGTTCTAGACTCACGCCGGCAAGGCCGAGGACGCAAACTCCATTTCCTTATCAAGTGGAAAGGATTTCCCATGAGTGACAGTACGTGGGAACCTCGGGAAAACCTGACCCACTCTCAGTCCATGATAACGGACTTTTATCGCCTACATCCTAACACTGAAGGAGCGCCCAAGAGGACATAAAAGACAAAGACTCCTAGGCCAAAACGCATCTCTATCACTCCCCACTTCTAAACTCGTACCATCATCACTATGTCTTTCACTTCTGAAATCGTTCAAGACGAATATGAATCTGTTGGCGAACGTTGTGCCTATCAGAACATAGTCGTCCCTACGGCACCAGTCCCTATCCAAACACCTCCCCCTCTCATGATCAGATCTCCTGATATGCATCGAACCCAGCTACTGGAATCTGAAGTCTCGACTCCCACTTTTCAACCATTCCCCTATGCACCTCAGACTCCTCCACCTACTTCTCCTACTCTCGTCGACTGTGATACTGCCATAGCCACGGCAGTACAAGAAGAAGTGACCCGTCAGACATCGACTGTTGAAGAAGACAATGGACTCATTGAGTACATTGACTACAACGCCGAACCAGAGGAGGACAATGACGATGACCCTGGACTTCCATTCTTCCCTAATATCCCTTCTTCTTTACGATACTATCCCCTTATGATCCCTCGATCTGATGACGATCCGACTTGTGTAGTGGCTCCCTACATTTTCTACCACGACAACCATCAACAAGTGGTAGGATGTATGGGACACAATCAACCCCCTTATGCCGGATCAGTCTATCTGCGACCTGCTGAACCCCCCATCCGTATCCCTATCCCTATTCCTGACACCTGTCTTGCGCAGTTCCAACGAGAGCACCCTCGAGCATACGCCATTGATGAGGTAGTGCAAGACCTCGGCGATCCATGCATCAAAGCTGAGGTGTCACGTCTTCGTGACGCTCTACACAAGCAGACCACACTGCAGAAGCAAAGGGAAGATGTCAAGAATGTTACGCTCACACGGGCGATCGTGCGACGTGCAACTAAGTCAAGTTCGATAGAAGTCGATAGTCCGATTAAGGACTTAAGTTCGGTGATACTACTTGGAGCAGGGCTCAACAAGAGTGAGAGGAAGTGACTCGAAGGTCCTTCTGAATAACAGAGGCGAGGCAAAAGACGAAGGCCCGCACGTTCAGCTAAAGGTATCCTCAGAAAGGAATTCCCTTAGAGTCTGTGAGACTGAAGTATGATGTGATTCAAGAAGAAGTCGAGTCTACTGTACAAGCTAAGTAGAGAACGACTTATATACTAGTACAGCACCAAAGAGTCACAAACAGATGGTGCGATCCTAGGATCCGGGTCCTAGGAATGAGTCATCGTACAGTAACATGTGATAGTAGGAAAAGAACGCCTTAGAAGGCCATAGAACAATCATCAGTCAGCGAATGAGTCATATGAGTAATCGGTATGAGGTAAGTCCGGCACTTGTACGTATATGGAAGGAGATGAGTCAAAGTAAAAGTGTAAACAAAGAAAAGTGTCCGGAATCGTAACATTACCCCCCCTTTTGATGTGAAGTTGCCTCAACTTCTAGTTCGACCCTCCGTACTCGCTGCCGAGGTCCCAGTTGTCGCCATCAGGTGGGGTAGGTTGACGGTCTTTGGGGCAGTTATGAGTCTTGAGAAAACCAAGAGGCCCTCGTTCTGCGCAGTGTCGACATGCAATTGCTTTAGGGCAATTGTATTCTTCATGGGTGGCGTAATGGTTAAAACATTTACCGCAGTAACGGGGGCGCGTTGACGGGTCTGCCTTGTTAAGTAGGTCGACTACGTTCATCCGCCGGAATATGCACTCCGCTCCTACATGCTGGTTGCTGTCGCAAAACCAGCAGTGCTTCGGACGACTCCTGGGGCAGTTGACCTTTTTGTGACCCATCTTGCCGCATTTCCAGCACGAGTAGTGACTCCGTGGTGGGGCTTCTTGGTGTTGAGGGAATTCGACGGGTCCGTGGGTTCGTATGGCGAGTTGGGGGACATCCGTGTGAGTTCGCTGCGGGTAGAGCTGGGCATATCTATCGGCAATAGTGCGTACCAAATCCGCCTTCTCCATTCTCTTTCTAATTCCGTTAACCTCCAGATCGGTGTCGAAGGCTGCTCGTTGAAGCTGGTTGAGCTGCCTTTCGATGTCTTCCTTTTGCTTGTTGATCGTGGATTGTTTGCGTAGTGCATCACAAAGTCTTGACACTTCTGCTTTGATGCAGGGGTCGCCGAGGTCTTGTACTACCTCATCAATGGCGTATGCCCTGGGATGTTCACGATCAAATTGAGCTAGACGTGCATTAGAAATGGGGATGGGAAGACGGATAGGGGGTTCGGCTGGACGAAGGTAAACGGGTTCTGCATAGGGTGGTTGGTTCTTGCCCATACATCCAACAACTTGTTGGTGGTTGTCATGATAGAAGATGTACGGGGCGACAACTCTGGTGGGGTCTTCGTCGGACTTGGGGATCATGAGGGGATAGTATCGTAGGGAAGAAGGGAGATTGGGGAAGAATGGGAGTCCTGGGTCATCATCCTCCTCGTCTTCTGGTTCACCGTCGTAGTTAATATACTCGATGAGTCCGTTGTCTTCTTCAAGTTGGGGTTGTTGTCCGACAACTTCTTCTTGTACTGCCGTGGCTATAGCAGTATCACAGTCAACGAGGGTAGGGGAGACAGGAGGGGGAGTTTGTGGTGCATAAGGGAAGGGTTGGAAAGTGGGGGTCGAGACTTCAGATTCGAGCAATTGGGTACGACGCATGTCGGGGGATCCGATCATAAGAGGAGGAGGGGTTTGAATTGGGACTGGTGCCGTAGGGACGACTATGTTCTGATAGGCGCGACGTTCGCCTACAGACTCATATTCGTCTTGAACGATGCCAGAAGTGAAAGACATAGTAGTAGTGGTGGTGGTTCGAGTTCAAAGTGGGGAGTGATGAGGATACGGTTTAGCCTAGGAGTCTTTGTCTTTTATGTCCTCTTGGGCGCTCCTTCGGCGTTAGGGTGTAGGCGATAGAAGTCCGTTATCACGGACTGAGAGTGGGTCAGGTTTTCCCGAGGTTCCCACGTACTGTCACTCATGGGAAATCCTTTCCACTTGATAAGGAAATGGAGTTTACGTCCTCGGCCTTGTCGGCGTGAATCTAGAACTTGATCCACTTCGTATTCTTCTTCTCCGTCGATAAGCTCCGGTAATGGTCGGGTAAAGTTCGGCCCGTGTAACGCCGTCTCCTTATAGGGTGTCAGGAGGTTAGCGTGGATTACCGGGTGTATCTTCCACCGGTTTGGTAGGTCTAATTCGTATGATACCTGCGATAAGGCCTTCTTGATGGGGAAAGGGCCGTATCTTTTGGGCGCTAGTTTGGAAGTGGGGTAATGAGTACGTAAGTTTACGCCCTCTAGCCAAACCATGTCTCCTTCCTTGTACGGGGTGAAAGCGCGCCTGCCTCTTTCTGCCATAAGTACTTGCGCGTGATGGATACATTCTTGCGCCTTCTTTCTTGCTTCCCTCATCTCTTCTATCCTTTTGTCTACCGCCGGTGCACTCGTTGTTTCTTCATTCCCTGTAGCTCTTGGTGTCCAACCCATCAGCAACTTGAAGGGGGATCGTTTTGTTGTTGCGTTTGGCCAACTATTATGTGCGAACTGGACGATAGGAAGAAGATCAACCCAGTTATCTTGCTGGACGTTGCTCCAATGGCGAAGGTACTGTTCAAGCCATTGGTTCGTACGTTCCGATTGTCCATCAGTTTGCGGATGATATGCTGATGAAATATTTTGTTTGATGTCCAGTGTTCTGCACAAGTTGCGCATGTAGGTTGAGATAAAGCGGGGGTCTCTATCGGTGATCATCTTCTTCGGCAAACCGTAGTGCGGGTAGACGTGTTGTAGGTATAGTTGAGCCACTCCTTCAGCTGTAATCGTCTCGTTGCACGGGATGAAGATGGCCGCTTTTGTACAATCATGGTCGGTGATGGTGAGTATCGTGTCAAATCCTTTAGATACCGGTAGCTTGGTGATAAAATCCATAGTGACGACTTCGAACGGTTGTGCTTCTGGGTCGGTAGTGATAGGAAAGAGTCGAGGTTTTTGTCGGTGCGTGTTGATTTTATTTGCTTGACAGACCGCGCATCCTTTGACATATTCTTCTACATCTTCCTTTTGACGTGGCCACCAGTATCGTTCTTTGAGTAATGCATGTGTATTGGCGATTCCAGGGTGTCCTCGGTAAGGGGGATCGTGAAAAAGGGAAATTACCCCCCTTTTAAGTTCAATGTTGCCCTCGACATTGGCAACCCGAGCTCCTTCATGGCACCACATTTCAACGTCGTCTTGGTACAGGTTGTGGGCGTTAATCCATTCTGGCTTTGGATCATTGTGATGGTTTAGTTCGCTCCACATTGAAAGTTCTTCGACTGATTCATCCTCCGTTCCTGCTAGATTGATGAATAATTCTTCAGGAAGTACCGTGACATCGCCATTATCTTCTTCTCCTTCATCGTAATCGCTTCTTCTTGATAGTGCATCTGCCCTTGCGTTCTTTGTTCCACTAACATGCTTGAGGACGAAATTATATTCTTGTAGTTCTTGGAATTCGCGTGCGACTCTCCTACTGATTTTTCTAGGTTCTTTCCAGTAGATGAGATTGGCGTGGTCGGTGTGAATGGTGATAATGTGTGGGGATCCTACAAGATACGTTCTCCATGTCCTGAGGGCTTTGACAACTGCTAATAGTTCTCGATCGTAAATGTCGTAGTTTCGCTCTGTTTGAGTGAAACTTTCTGAGAAAAATGCCACTGGATGCATTTTCTTGTCATCTCCTTCTTGATTTAGTACTGCGCCAATAGCGAAACCAGATGCGTCTACTTCAATTTCAAATGGTGTGTCCAGTTTTGGGCATTGTAATACTGGCGCTTCGCTGATTCTGGCTTTGAGTTCTTCAAAGGCTTTGTTCCTGGCGCTTGTCCATTCCCATGGTGTTTCCTTTTTTGTAAGGTCATTGAGAGGTCGTGCGATGGCCGAAAATCCTCGTATGAAGCGTCGATAAAAGTTACAGAATCCCAGGAATCCACGAACTTCCTTAAGATTTGTGGGTGTAGGCCATTCGCGTACTCCTTGCACTTTGACAGGATCCATTTTTACTTGACCATGGCCGATAATGAGTCCCAAATATTCGACTTCTCGTACTTCGAATACGCATTTCTCCGGTTTGAGGTATAGATCATGTTCATCAAGTCGGTCTAGTACTTGATGTACTAGTTGTCGATGCGTAGTAAGGTCGTCGGGTGTTGCAATGAGAATGTCGTCCATATATATCACCACCCATCCTTGCGCTACCAAGTCGCGGAAAATAGTATCCATCATGGTTTGAAAGGTACTTGGCGAGTTTGTAAGTCCGAAAAACATAACACAGGGCTCGAACAATCCTTTGTTTGTTTTGAATGCGCCTTTCCATTCATCTCCCGGCTTGATCCGCACATTGTTATACCCCCATCGGATGTCAAGTTTAGTGAATATTCGCGCCTCCCGTACTTTGTCTATGAGTTCGGGAATGAGGGGAAGCGGGTATCGATTCTTCACTGTCAACTCATTGAGTTTCCGATAGTCCTGCACTGGTCTAAGTTTGCCGTCTTTCTTTTTGATGAAAAAGAAGGGTGAGGAATAAGGGGATTTGGATGGACGAATATATCCCTTCTTTAGTTGTTCGTCGACAAACTCTTCTAGTGCTTTATCTTCAACCTGTGTCATGGGGTAAATTTTGCAGTCGATAGTGGCGGGTGCGTTAGGCATTAGGTCAATGGCGTGATCCCAGGGTCGTGGTGGTGGGAATCGTTGAGAGCTTTCTTCATCGAAAACTTTTCGGTGACGGTGGTATTCTGCTGGAACTCTCTCCTCAAAGGTTTTGACTGTTTTGTCCGCAGCTTTTTGTGCTAGTTCTGAGGCAGTTGTCGTTTTGCGTAAGTGTATTACTTCGTCCGGAGTTTCTTCTACTTGTTTCTCCCATTGTTCTTCAGTTATAATTCTTCGATTGGCGACCGATACGTATCCCAAACTCGTGATCACCACTGGTTGGAATTCTTTGTCTAGTGTGGCGTCCTTCCAGTGTACCTTAGGTTCAAAGGCTGTGAGCCATGGGTATCCTAGGATTACTTCATCGGATCCTAAATGAGTAATGAGGAACCTAAGTGTCTTGGTTTGATTTCCCGTTGTGACTTCGAGATCGGTGAATTGCGTGATTTCGCCATCTTGATTGTGAGTTCCGTCTACGTTCCATATTTTGATGGGTTTTGCTACTGGCAATGTAGAGATCTTGAGTCGATTTATCAGATTTTTACTGATAAAGTTATCGGTTGCTCCCGAGTCGATGAGCACTTGTCTTTCGGCCGTCGCGTGTGCAGATTCAAATAAAACTGAATTCGCATAGATCGATATCTGCTATGGTACACACTAATCTTCATTGCTTTAGCCCAGGCCGCGGGGTTCAAGCATTGGAAAAACCCTGTTTTCCAAACAATTGTTCTTCAAGAGCCGTTTTGACATCGTCGGAGTCCGCTTGCATGGCCGCTATATAGGCTGCTGCTTTCTCCGAGGCTTTCATATTAGCACTGCCTTCGACCTTGACCGTGGCTACTACCGTGGGTGTGGTTGATGAAGTAGTGGAAGAGGTTGTTGCAACAGATGCTTGGGTGTTTTGGCGTTGAGGACAGTTGCGCGAAATATGTCCTTTGTTGCCACATCTGAAGCACAGTCCCTCTTGTTGGTAGCGTTGCTTGTCTGCTTCGGTCATAGTAGCTCTTGCACGAGTTCTTCCAATATCCATGGCATTAGGATTTCGATTATTGGCGTACATGTTTCGACGCCATTGCTCGCGGCGGGGATTGTTGCTATTCGTTGGTTTGCGCAAATGACTTTGAAGAAGGTTATAAATTCTCTGCTGTTCTACAGCAGCGTCGGTCCAATCTTGCCAATTCACGGGTCGGTGTTGGCGGAGGATACTCTCCATTAGTTTGAATGGTAACCCTTGGGCGTACATATTGAGGGTTACTTCTTCGTTAAGGGTGTATCCTGCTTTGTTGGCGAGGTTGGCGAATTTGGCATTGTAGTCGTCGATGTTTCCTCCTTCCATCTTTAGTTTGGAAATTTCGGTTTGCGCTTTCTGTCTTTCTGAAGTGTCGGTGTAGGTGCGGCGGAATCGAATCTCTACTTCGTTCCACAAATTTTCTTCGGCTGGCAATACCCCCGTAGCAATTTGATCGTTAAGCCAAATGACTTGTTCTTGCACCCAATCTTGTACCAATGGTCCTCTGATATAGGACAAAAAGGTCATAGCCCTTTGATAAGGGATTCGGAGTATCGCTGCGTTTGGGTTCATGCCTCGATAAATGGTGAAGTCAAGAAGGAAGGCTTTGCTTTGTCCGCGGTCCCCATTGAACTCTGCAGGAGGGTTTCCTCCGAGTTTTCCGTCGGGTACTCCTCCTGCTGGGGCTGCACCTGCTGGAGCTGCTCCAGGTGCTGGTGCTCCTCCTGGTGCGCCTCCTCCTGGTGCCTCCTCCACCTCCACCTCCACCTCCACCTCCACCTCCACCTCCACCTCCTGGTGCAGGTGCAGGGGCTCCTCCTCCACCGCTGCCTCCGAGGGGCGCAGATGGAGTGGTGGTACTGGTTGAGACTTGGGTGGGTCGTGTCTGTGTTTGCGACATGTCGGGTGCTAGGTTTTGTTGCTGGGGTGGTTCTTCTGGTTGGGTTGTTTCTTCTGGTGCGTCAACTTGTTCTGGTGGGTCAGGGTTTATGCCAAAATAACTTCTGTTTGAGCGAATCGGTCCTGTTTGAAAGTGGGGTGGTGCCAATTGGAAGGTAAACCACTGTCCACTTGTGTTGCTCTTGACTACGATTGCCCACTTGCGAAGGTCTTGGAGATACTCTACTGGAGTATATCCTGAAGTTCGGTCGTAGATGCAATACCCTTCGTTTTCTCCTTCGTCAACCCAGACAACTGTTCCCTTGATTGCTTCGGGTAAGGTGTCTTCTCTGGTTCGTTCAACGTATTCGGATTGGAACTGTGCTTCAGCACGGCTTTTTCCTTTCTTTGAGGAAGCCACCGTGGTTCAGGGGTAGAGACTCGACTTAATGTTACGCTCACACGGGCGATCGTGCGACGTGCAACTAAGTCAAGTTCGATAGAAGTCGATAGTCCGATCAAGGACTTAAGTTCGATGATACTACTTGGAGCAGGGCTCAACAAGAGTGAGAGGAAGTGACTCGAAGGTCCTTCTGAATAACAGAGGCGAGGCAAAAGACGAAGGCCCGCACGTTCAGCTAAAGGTATCCTCAGAAAGGAATTCCCTTAGAGTCTGTGAGACTGAAGTATGATGTGATTCAAGAAGAAGTCGAGTCTACTGTACAAGCTAAGTAGAGAACGACTTATATACTAGTACAGCACCAAAGAGTCACAAACAGATGGTGCGATCCTAGGATCCGGGTCCTAGGAATGAGTCATCGTACAGTAACATGTGATAGTAGGAAAAGAACGCCTTAGAAGGCCATAGAACAATCATCAGTCAGCGAATGAGTCATATGAGTAATCGGTATGAGGTAAGTCCGGCACTTGTACGTATATGGAAGGAGATGAGTCAAAGTAAAAGTGTAAACAAAGAAAAGTGTCCGGAATTGTAACACTCCTCCTGATGACGTGCGCTAGAAGAGCGAACGGAAGACAAGACAGCAGACAGGCGGGAGCTTGGTGTGAGGCCATCGTTGTTGAGAGCACGAGAGGACGGGACGGGTATACGACTAGAACAGCGGAGAGGGGTGTGATGTGGAAGCTCAGGAGGGGGGGGAGGGAGGAAAGGGAGGAAAGGGAGGAGGGGGGGGACATGGGAACATCTATCGTAGGTAAATCAATGTGAGAAGTGTCATGGGCATGTGTTTCGCAGATCAGATGTAAGGTATTACTAGATGCGGGTATATTGGGCGATGAATTTGGAGGGTCTAAGGTAGTATTTTGATGTTGTTTGTGTGTATTTGGAGATGGTATATTTGGGGAAGTATTAGGTATGTTTATAGTA
>WTXK01001042.1:0-11310 GCA_025769895.1 Lactarius psammicola
CCTATGTGGAACGTGCCATGGAAAGAGGCTACTTCAGCCGAGGAGGAACCCCATCCCCCACCATCTCCGAACCCCTCATCCTTAGTGAAGACCAAGACATGGAGGACGCTCCCCCCATGACCCCAGCATCAGCAATTCTACATCCCCTAGTCCCCTCACCACCCCCCATCTTTCCAGAACTCCCAAGCGTCAGAATCACTGAACAAGGCCTGGTGCTACGGGCACCTACTGTACCCCCTCCTGGCCTCACTCGTCCCACCACCCCAGTAATTCAGAGATCCGCCACTTCCCCACCAGACATCAAAGCAGCTCATGCAGCACTCACCAGGATCATAAATGATCCCATTATGGATGCTTTCCCCATCAACTACAACCGCCCCTCCTCCCCTGACGATCACCCAGGCCCTCCTTTCATACTCAATGGACCCTGGGGAGGTTATCCCTATCACAAATTCCTCATTCCCGACGATTCCACCCCCTACCCCCATCAGAACCAGAAAGATGCTAAGTATGTTATGCTTAGCGAAGATAAAGAGTCCCTGGTAGGTACCATGGGCAAAGACTGTCCCTTATATCGACTCCCCCTCTACCTCCTCCCCATCGAAGACCCCTTAGGCCTCCTCCCAGTCACACTGTCAGCGGAGCAGATGAAGAACTTCAGCAAGGACTCCCCCCTCCGTGACAAGGTCCAAGAAGTGTTGGACGACTTACAGGACTTCAAACTGACTGCAGAAGTTCACAGAGCACGCCGACTTTTGCACAACAAGGAGGCCCTCCAGACACAGATAACGGACATCTATAGGTCCGCTGAACCCTTGGAGAGGCTATTACTAGAAGTGGAGATGCAACTAACCAGCACTAGACGACGCTTGCAAGATGGGCAAGCTTACATTCGTATCTCAGACCACTGGCAGACCCTTCACCCTCCCCCCTCTCCAGATGAACCCCATCCATTCCCTATCCCCATTCCTCCCCCTCATCGCTGCGCCATGCCTATCCTTCACGACGAACCAGAAGGCTCCATTCCCTCCTCAACCAAGGCCACAAGAGGACGACGAAGGGGCAAGAAACAGAAGAAGAACACAGGAGGTAGACTGTGTTTTCGCTGCCAAGCAGACGACCACCTATCCTTCAATTGCCCAAGACGCCAGAAGTATTGCTGGCGATGTGGCAGTCAAGAACACTGGCCCAACGACTGCCTGTGGCCTGCCCCTCAAGTTTCATCTTGGTGCAGCAAGTGCTTCTCTCAAGGTGCACACAAAGAGATCGACTGCCCCAAGTATGAGCAGTGCAGGAAGTGCGAGGTATATGGCCCCTTCAATTTCCTCAAGCGCCATCACTGTCGCTCCACCACTCGCTCCCCCTCCTTTGACAATCAGAACAGTGACATTTACGATCTCATTGACCCTGAAGCATCTTAGGGAAGATGGACTTAGAGAGGGGGTGATGTTATGATCCGGACGCTTCAGTCCTTTCCCATGTATGTTGCCACTTACCTTTGCTTCGGTTCTGTTATCTTTGTTACTCCATTGGTGTGTTCCCTTTGTCCTATATGTGGTTTATCTCCTATTGTCTTGTGCTTCGGATAAGAAAACCCCAGATAACAACATTTACATATGTCTGTCCTTGTGTGTTCGTCTTTGTGACTTGAGCACTATATATACTTGTACTTTACACTGTAGGAAGCCAGACTTGGCTTCGTTTGCAATCTAGCAACCTTGCCTTCGTACCTTTGGTGTGAACAGTCCTTCTCTCATCTTGTGAACCACCTCTCTCGACTCTAATCGAGTCAAACCCTCCTTCGAAGTCTTTGCAGTTGTACTATAACAACGCCACACCTGATTGACTTAGTTCGCCACCAAGATTAGGCGTAGAGAAGTGTCTTACACTTCGGACTAGGTGTCCTGTCACTAAGTCAGTTGTGCACATTGTGCATAACATCTATTAGACACTACTAGAGTCGTAGCATCACAGACAATAGACGTCTTTGCTCATCTATTAGTGTGTGTCTTCACAGACACTCTGAACCTTTGAACCACCCTTGCACAACGCCCCTGCTAGGGTGTAACACCAGAGGACTATGCGACGCCCTTAAGATACACCAGAATATTTCCACTGCATACCACCCAAGGACGGATGGACAATCGGAACGAAAAAACCAGTGGCTGGAACAATACCTCAGATTCTGGTGCGAGGACAGACAAGACAACTGGAGCAAGTGGCTATCATTCACAGAATTCGCGCATAATCAGTGGCCTAATGCGACGACAAAGAAATCTCCATTTGATCTAATCATGGGGTACACACCAAAAGTTGAGTGGCCAACAAACAGTTACATTCCATTGGTGGAAACCAGGCTTTCAAAGATGGACGAAGCTCGTGATGAAGCACTTAGAAATATCGCTTGAGCACAAAAGGCTATGTGTGATGACTTACTCTCAGTAAGTCAAGGACGCTTGAAACACTTAAGAAGATGACGACGGATGGAGGGGAGGACAAAGAGGACGATGTGAAGAGCAGAGAGGAAGGCTTTAAGCAATTGCAAGAGGACAAGGAGGCAGAGCAGATCAATGGTGATGAGCAATGCAGAAGACTATGAGGCTTGCAAATGGGAGTTCACAAGTGGACAGTCTGAGGGACTGTCCGTTGTATTGCGCTAGCTTATATACCTGGCTACATGGTGTTTACATAATGGAATACTCTGGAAACTCGTAGAAGATCTATAAATACCATCCAATAGCAATAGTCTCTCTGGGAATGTCCTGGAAGCCTGTGGAAGCTTTATAAATACCATCCAATAGCAATAGTCTCTCTGAGACCTGGTGACCTTTTCCGCAGTTCTACTGTGGAAACTGGTAGAAGTCTGTAGAAGGTTGTAGAACCTTCTACAAGGAACTAATCACGTGACAGATCACGTGATCCTCGGAGTATAATTTCAAACTCCGACCTCGGATTTCCTAATTAGGAAGTTGATTACATAATACTGGACCGGACCGGACCGGCCTGAACTCTTGAGTCATAACCTAAGCTTGACGGTTCATGACACTATGGCTCTGGGAAACAAAGGAAACAAATGTTTCAAGCCATACAAGAAAGGGGACCAAGTTTGGATAGAAGGAATGAATATTAAAACCCTATACCCTGCGGCCAAACTCAGACCAAAGCGACATGGGCTGATCAAGATTCTGGAACAGTTGTCAGAAGCAGTTTACCGAGTGGAGTTACCTTGGCAATGGAAGATCTACAACGTGTTTCATGCGAATCTCATAACGCCATACAAGGAGACGGAACTACACGGGCCAAACTTTACCCATCCGCCACCTGATCTAGTTGATGGAGAACCAGAATACAAAGTCGAGAAGATTCTGGATGCACAGCCAAGAGGAAGAGGGCGCAAGATACACTTCCTAGTTAAGTGGAAGGGATACCCAAGCAGCAATAACTCGTGGGAGCCAAAGGAAAACTTACACGCAGACGATCTGATAGAAGAATTCAGGCGGAGACAGAAAAGCAAGACCAAGAGGATAAAATGTGGAGAGGAGACTTGTCTAAGGGTCATCACCACCTCTCCCATTCAACCATCCCCTTTCATATCTACAATGTCTTCCCAGTCTGCCCCCACTCTCCCAACTAGCTCCCTCTCAGTTCCCTCTCGCTCTGCATCCCCGGTGTCAGCACCAGACAACACCCCCCAGGACCCAGCGCCATCATCAGTGACGGTGGCAATCCATAAACTCCTTGCCACTAGGCTGGTGGAGGCCATGGAGGAGGGGGAGGTGCCCAAACTGGAGTACCCACCTGCTCCCCAACTGGCTCAACGCACGGAGCCTTTTGTGGAGCATGACGAAGACAATAGCACCATCAACTATGAGTGAGCCCCTGACCAGGATGAAGAGTCGGACGAGGCTCCTGTGGGGTATTCCCCAACGATCCCACTGGCCGCATGTTCTATCCCATCTATGTGAAGAATAGTGGGTATGTGCATGGGAAGGATGACCCACGCCTGTGACTGCACCTGGCCCCCTACATCAAGTATTCCACGGACTACACCTATGTCCACGGAACAGAAGGCAAGGGCAAGGAGGTGTGCACTACCCAAGTATATGTGGGTAGGAGGGCGAGGAGGTACGAACGCATAACGCCGGCGAAGTGGCGTGATCTTGAGCGTGGTAGCAAAAAGGAGTTCACTATCAACAAGATGTTGGCGGTGGAAGGAGATCCCAGGCTGACTGGTGAAATCAACCGGTTCAGAGGGAAGGCAGAGGTGAAGAAGACACTCGAAGGACTTCTGCGCATAGCGCAGAAAAGCGTAAACGAACTGACCTGCGAACTGGTGGTGGTCGATACCGCCATGGCTGACAGCATGGTCAGGTTGGAGCTCACCAATGCATACGACAAGCTCAACAGTCTGTTCAAGAGGTCCTTCCCACCTATCCCGCGCCCTCCTCTCCAATCCCCCATCATCACCCCGGCACTCCCACATCAAGGAGGGCCAGTAGAAATGCCCGTCAATGCTGACAGAACCACCCACGCCAAGAAGAAGTGTTACAGGTGCGGGTCGACAGAACACCGAGTCTCCAAGTGCAAGGAGCCACGCAAAAACAAGAAGTGCACCTTGTGTGGTAGTCAGGACCACCGCAAAAAGCACTGTCGGCATTGGGTCATCGGCAAGGGAGAGGACAAGCAAGATGATGGGTGGGGCTCACCTTTTGAAGAAGCCATCAAGATGCCGGAGGTGGACCTCCAGGAGAAGATCTCTCTCCTTGGAAGAAAGGAGTGGGTCCCCAGCTTATGCTACATTTGTGGATGGGTGGACCCTGGGCACATGGAGTTGGAGTGCCCACTTTACAAGAAGTGTTGGACCTGTGGGGGAACTGGGTCATATGGGTACATAAAGAGGCACAGGTGCCAGCCTCAGGACTCGCAGGAGTGTGTTAGCTTGGATGGTGATGCCATGGATGCTGACTTCAACCTCTATTGGGACAATGACTAGTCAAAGTTGGGTTGCCTTTGAGCCTAAAGGGGGGATTGTGTTATGTCCCAATTTTATTTTTTATTTTACTTCTCTTTTGTCTTGGATGACTCATAGTGAGGGCACAGCATTGTCTCATGTGACTCACTTACTGTACAGGACTCGTGACTCATACATGTCTATTTGTTATGATCCGGACGCTTCAGTCCTCTCCCATGTATGTATCCACTTACCTTTGCTTCGGTTCTGTTATTTTTGTTACTCCATTGGTGTGTCCCCTTTGTTCTATATGTGGTTTATCTCCTTTTGTCTTGTGCTTTGGATAAGAAAACCCCAGATAACAACATTTACATATGTCTGTCCTTGTGTGTTCGTCTTTGTGACTTGAGCACTATATATACCTGTACTTTTACACTGTAGGAAGCCAGACTTGGCTTCATTTGCAATCTAGCAACCTTGCCTTCGTACCTTTGGTGTGAACAGTCTTTCTCTCATCTTGTGAACCACCTCTCTCGACTCTAATCAAGTCAAACCCTCCTTCGAAGTCTTTGCAGTTGTACTATAACAACACCACACCTGATTGACTTAGTTCGCCACCAAGATTAGGCGTAGAGAAGTGTCTTACACTTCGGACTAGGTGTCCTATCACTAAGTCAGTTGTGCACTTTGTGCATAACATTCATTAGACACTGTTAGAGTCGTAGCATCACAGACAATAGACGTCTTTGCTCATCTATTAGTGTGTGTCTCCACAGACACTCTGAACCCTTGAACCACTCCTTGCACAACGCCCCTGCTAGGGCGTAACACTATTGTCTAGACATGTGACTGATTATGACTTGTCCTGCCTATTGTTCTGGCAGGTGACTCAGACTATTTATTGTTCTCTGTGACCTATTGTCCTAGTAACTTCATTGTTCTAGTGATGCCTATTGTTGCAGTGACTCTATTGTTCTCTAGTAGTATAAGTAGAGACATGGATGGGGCCTTATGCCTCAGACTTGACTTCTTGTACCATACGGTATATTGAACATAGCAGTCTTTGAACCCCTCCCCTCTGTCTGATCTGCTTAAAGGTCTTCTCTAAAGTCATCTGACTTGTGAGGTGATCTACTCGTCATCAGGAACTCTCTAAGTCCTCGTCAGACTTGGTACTCATAACTCACATGTGACCAACCTTAGTGTTTTGTCAGCAGACTAGTGTTGACCTTTACCCACGTCGGGTGAACGTCCCTACCATGACGTAACAACATGCCACCTCTACTCAGACTGACGAACACATGCATCAGTCCCGTCTACATATCCTGGGGCATGCTGTGACAGCGAGGATGGCAAGCACTACAGCACCATAGGACACATGTGGCAGGTCACGCATCAGATCTGCGTGCATGCATGGCGTGCTTGGTAGCATATCTGTTACGATTCCGGACACTTTTCTTTGCTTACACTTTTACTTTGACTCATCCCCATCCATATACATACAAGTGCTGGACTTACCTCATGTCGATTACTCATATGACTCATCACTGACTGATGCTTTGTTCTATGGCCTTCCATGGCATTCTTTTTCTAGTATCACATGTTATTGTACAATGACTCATTCCTAGGACCCGGATCCTAGGATCGCACCATCTGTTTGTGACTCTTTGGTGCTGTACTAGTATATAAGTCGCTCTCTACTTAGCTTGTACAGTAGACTCGACTTCTTCTTGAATCACATCTCACTTCAGTCTCACAGACTCTAGAGGGATTCCTTTCTGAGGATACCTTTAGTTGAACGTGCGGGCCTTCGTCTATTGCCTCGCCTCTGTTATTCAGAAGGACCTTCGAGTCACTTCCTCTGTGCCATGTTGAGCCCTGCTCCACGTGCTCCTTGTGCATCATCGAACTGAGACCTTGATCAGGTTTCACTCTACCTTGAACTTGACTTAGTCGCACATCGCACGATCGCCCGTGTGAGCGTAACAATATCAGCCCACACTGCGTAGAGTATCTTGCTGATCGGGTCAATCAAGGTTTGTCGGGCTATGTTACAAGCTGTTGGAGTGGCATGAAAGCCTAGAGTACATGTGCGAGGTCATGATGCTGCTCAGGCACAAGGTCCTCATCTCTGGTTCCACTCAGAACAGAGGTGCAGGTGGGGTATGAAGGCCACAGGGGCAGTTGGCGACCCTTGGCGTGACCCCGCGCCACTGGGCGGACTTTTTTGGGTGGTGTTACGCTTTCACGGCGTAGGCCTGACTTAGGCAAACTGAACGGCGACACAACAAAGAGAGAGTATGTGACTTAATAAAGTACACAACCCTTATGACAACAAGACAATATTGCGTGTCCTTGTGTCAATCGTGAGTCTCTAGAGATGAAGAGCAATGGTGATCTTGCTGAGAGAAGAGGATACAAGTCGGAAGTGAAATTGAAGAAGACCAAGCTGAAGAGCCTTGGTCTCAATACGACGACTTATATACATATATCGAGGCAGCTTTAAAGCTCCTCTCCAATCCGTACAACGAATAGCAATACTACCTCACAGTCTATAAAGACATGTGATTCTACTGCTGACTGATACTGTTAGTCCATGACACATGTACTCTTACTAACCCGGTCATAAGTATTAGTAAGGCTCCGTTCTCCTCGCATTCCATTTTGATCCGTATCATCACCCCCTTTTCAGTCACGACGTCCTCGACATGATTCCGCACCCTCGATCCAACTAGCCATCTTTTCTTCAATCCGGTCCAATGCTCCTGCTCTTTCAAGCCGCTTGAGGCAGTGATCTTGATCTTTGTCGAGGTCAGTGAGCATTCCTTCCAACTTCACCAACCTAGCCTCCAATCGACTTGTTTCCTTTTGCAGGATTCGCAGGCGGTGTATCTCTGCGCATAAGGAGGGATCCTTGATATCCCTCACCGCCTTGTCAACCTTCTCCCAGTCTTCAAACGAAGCTCCAAAGACAATACAGTCTTCTTGAGCATACCGGGGTCGTGCACCATAGGTGTAGTGAGGGCGAGCGTATAAGGGTTTAGCGAAGGTTCTATCGGACTCATTGATGATTCCGATTATGATAGGGTTGGGGCCCATGATGACTTGTATGAATCGGGCCTGCCTCACTACTCCTCCTAGTTCGATGGGGAAATGTACGAAGTTTACTCCTGTGTTGTGAACGAATCCTGGAGGCGCAAGACCCGCTTGATTTCGGCGAGACGGGCGTGCGTGGTGCGCATCCGGGGATAAGGAGAGTACATGTCCATGAGAGTGGACGTTTCCTCTACACATTGGGCTCCCGTCTGTATAGAGTAGATGCGGGGTTTCTTGCACACCTTCTTGGACTTCGGAGTGGTCGAGGAAGTCATGGCGAATGGGATAGAGGTCCTCATCTCCGCTTTCGTCATCTGCTGGTCCCGGATCCTGCGAATTAACTGCCGTCTCTCCTCCAGCTTCACTCTGCGCTTCTCCCCCGCATACCATATTTGCTCTTCTTTCCATTCCTGGGCCATTGCTTTCCATTTCTTCTGCTCCTCCTGTTGCTGCTGATACACGGAATACTGACGCTTGGACGAGTTCACCATCCGGGACAGCTCTGCAAAGTCCCACAATTTCGGCTCTTGTGAGGGGAATGTTGGTGCAGACTTCTCGGGTGTTGGGGTTGACAACATGGTACCGTTCAGACTCGAGATCCGGTTCCACTGTTCCCCCGCTGAGTTCTGGGAACTGTTGCATGACGGAGACCAACTCCTCATTGGTGATGGGAGCAGCAATGGGCTGGGGCTCCTGCTTGGCGCGTGTAACGCCACCACAGGGGCGTTAAGTACGACGTGTACTTCGAAGTCAACTGTCAACAGTTCTGGTAGAGCGAGTCGGTTAGGACTCAGTCCGGTGATGATTAAGAGTCGTTCTAGCTTCGAGAGCTTATCGACCTTAGTCAGAGTAGACGATGCTCAGGCACGAAGGCGAGCAAGAGACTTAAGCACGAAGGCAAGTCGAAGATGGTTTCGTGAGTACTGATGTGGTATATACACAAGAAGTCAGAACTACCGTACAAGCTAGGTAGTACACGACTTATATACAAGTACACGATGTTTGGTTATACCAAACATATGGCGCGATCCTAGGATACAGGTCCTAGTGAGCTTATCGTACTATGAGTCATATCGAAAGTACTAGTAGTTTCCGCGGAGTCACGCGGGACTCTGACGTCGTCAGCGGATTCTAAAAGTCGTGAAACCTACCAATGGTACGATCATGGGGTAGGTGCGAGATAAGGGCCGAGACTGGAATCTGATCGGATCGTAACCGTATACGAGTCACAAGGTCACCGAGAAAATGGAAGCAGTCAAAAGAAATGGTCAAGTGATAGAGAAAACGATAAGGGAAAATGACAATAGTTCGTAACAGCGCGGATGATGGCAGGGGCGAAGTAGGATGAAGCAGAGGGGGAAGACATTGCATGTGAGAGTGAGGAAGAAGTAGCAGTGGTGTTTGCTGAAGAACTTAGCTCGCTGCGTCTCTTCCTTTTATCTTTCCTAGGAGCGGACTTGGAAGTTTCAAACTCCCTGATTGCTTCTTCGGCAAATATATCTTCCCAGTTGACCCACTGGTTCTCCGAGTCTGGATATCCCTTCCACTTGATCAGGTACTGATGTCGTTTTGTTCTGCCGAAATGCCGTTCATCTAGAACCTTCTCGACTTCGTATTCTTCTTCCCCTTCCACAAGATCCGGTGGCGGTCGTGAGTAATTTGGCCCATGTATGAGTGTTTCTTTGTAAGGGGTGAGAAGATCGATGTGAAACACTGGATGGATGCTCCACTGCGTGGGAAGTTCTAATCGATAACTGTATGGGGACATCACCTGAGCAACCTTAAAAGGGCCATGTCGCTTAGTGGCTAATTTTGCAGTCGGTTGATTGATCCATAGATTTCGTCCTTCCAGCCATACTAGATCCCCTTCTTTAAACTTCGGGGTTTCCTTGTGTTTGATCCATGACTTTTGTGCCTTGATCATGAGTTCTTGAGCTTTTTGTCTGATCATCCCCATTTGCTGTAGACGTAATTGTACCTGAGGAATTGGTGATGGCCTATCAATCCAATCAGCGCGCGGATTGTATCTGTCATGAACTAGTATGCCACGTTCATGACTTAGTTATACCAACGTACTACCAATAGTACTTGCCACACTCAAAGAAAGGGTACTATCAAGTTGTCCGACTAGGACCCTTGGTTCCACCTCCCATATAGTAGGAAACCTGGGCTCTATGGTCCCACCATGCCCGTTTGCGCAAAAGTGATAAGTAGAGGCGTCCATAATATCGTGTTTTCATTGTCGCCTGATGTTTTTGGATGATTTAACTTGTTATTATTTGTGGACAGAGTCCAAACAAATTACTAACAAGTAAACAAGGATCTATTATTAGTATTAGAAGGTTCTACGACCTTCTATAGCCTTCTACCGGCTTCTACAGGATGTACTGCGGAGAGGGTCACGAGACCTAAGAGAGACTAACGCCATTGGATACTATTTATAATGCTTCCACTGTATTCCAGAGTATTCTACTGTGCACAGACCATGTAACTAGGTATATAAGCTAGCCTAATACTACGGACAGCCCTCAGACTGTCCACTTGTGACAACCACTTGCTAGACTCCCCTGTCCCTTCTTTTCTACCACCATTGAATCGAACCTTCCCTTCGCAGTCCTGCTCGTGCTCAAGCCCCTACTCTTGTTCCTCCTAGTCACCCTCCTCCTCCTCCCTATTGTTCGTCGTCCTCTTCCGAGTTCCAAGCGAAATCGGACTCACTAGTCAGTGAGTCCTCCACAGTATCCCATTAGAATTGCAAATGGTGATTCCCTCGTAGTTTCATTAGGCCAATTGTTATGAACAAATTCCGCAATTGGGAGATAATCGCTCCAATTATTCTGTTGCTCATTGGTCCAGAATCGGAGGTATTGTTCTAGCCACTGGTTTGTTCTTTCTGATTGTCCATCGGTTCTTGGGTGATATGCCGTCAATATATTTTGTTCAATCCCCAATATCTTGCACAATTCCCTTATGAATTTCCCTGCAAATCGCGGATCTCTATCGCTGATAACTTTGCTTGGTAAACCAAAACGAAGAAACACGTGCCGGGCATATAGTTTAGCCGTCCCTTCTCCTGTGATTTCCTCATTGCAGGGTATGAATATTGACGCCTTGCTACAGTCATGGTCTGTGACTGTTAGTATGGTATCATACCCCTGGGACGTGGGAAGTTTGGTGATGAAGTCGAGGGTGACAGTTTCAAACGGCATTGCTTCTGGTTTCGGATATATTGGTTGTATGGGCGCTCTGATGGGCCTGGTATT
>WTXK01001043.1:0-11250 GCA_025769895.1 Lactarius psammicola
ACCGTCACTGGGACCACCTAGACGAATTTCGGGCTCATCCACCTCGCTCCGTTATCCACTGGCATTATTTTGACGATCGTTCCTCGATGTGCCGAATTGACGCGTACTCGCTCGCGATGTTTCCCGTTCTAATTACAGGTAGATTCACTGCAATAGACCCTATTGTCCACGTAGGCTGAGATTGAATCTCACACAAATTATTTGTAGTAATAATTACAGCGGTTTTCACATCGATAGGCGGGTTCCTCAAAAAAAGTTGAGTAAGCGGGGTGATCGGAGGACGAAGATAACCAGTTATCAAAGACCCGATCAGGAAAAATAAGACTTATTGAATATTCTTTCCTCAATTAGTTTGCCTTGTCAACGTGATATTTTTTTTTTCTCGTGCCCACCACTATCAGTTCCCCCTTGCCTGTGTTCCACCCGTGCTCCAAACTTGCCACATTTGTGTGCATTGTTGCATTCCTGTTTCATGTATCTTTACAAGGAATAGAACCTTCCCTTGCGTTTCGGATTTCAGAGAGCTCAGGGCAGCTCACCCTTAGTATTCCCCAGCGTGCTGCACATGTGCGCGGTCTTAGCAACTCAAGTGCAAAGCGTCCCCGACTTCAGGGGCCATTCCTGCGAAGAGTTACCGCGCCGCGCGGAAGCGTGCGCGACCGTTTCCAACTGCTTTTGACCACCCGACCCAGCAGGGCTCAGTGTACCCATTGTTTCCCTTCCTGAACTCGCTGCACATGGGCGCGGCCTTAGTGATTTTAACCCGACGTGCGCCCGATCACACTGGTCCTGCACACGACATCTTGTGCCACGCGGAGACCTGCGCGACTACGTTTGCACAAGCTTAGGTGTGTTTCCTAGCAGTCAGGGACAGTTTAGGCTATCAACGTACATCAACATCTACGACATTGCTGTCGCACTAGTGAATGTATAGATGTCGTCGAGTCAAGTCGATAATCTTGTATTTCTTCAGACTTCAGACAATTTTTTTGGTTTTCTTATTTTTTCTATTTCTTATTTACGGTAAGTAGTCTCGGCATTTTTGCCGATGGCAGTTCCCGAAACCCCGCTTACTCAACTTTTTTTGAGGAACCCGCCTATCGATATGAAAACCGCTGTAAAAAAGGATTTTATATAGTCAGCACACAAATTTCGATGCTAAGTCGAACTTGCACGTGTTTATAACTCCAATTATGCAAGATAAATCATATTTCAAGAATCTCACGCTGTACTTAACTATGAACTCCGCTGATCCTGTTCAAATGCGGGTCTACTGTATTGAAGTGGATCTAACTGTAGCCGAGAGATGCGAAGTCCTGCTTATACATCTCTACTTCCTTAGCGCCTTGGACTTCTATAAATTGTCTCCTATGCTCACTTGACGCAATTGCAGACCCAACAACAATACTATGGCACGCAACACGGCTAAACTCGGCGGCGCAGCCTCTGACATCGTCATTGCAAAAGTTGGAGTGAGTCGTATGCTCTTTGGTACTACATAGCCACATTCACCCACATTTCCGTTCTCGCATGCTCTTAGCATGGATTGATGATGATGACCTGGACACCTACGCCTGTCTCAGATGAAGTAGCTTTCGCAGCCATCAAAGCGGGCGTTGATGCCTTGCCTCCAGGTGCCAAAATGTTCCTCAATAGCGGTAGGTCTGCCTTGATCCCGCCATCTCCTGTATTAACATGTGTACCGTTAGCCGAGTTCTATGGACAAGGTCTTTCCACGGCGAATCTTGAATTACTCGCCCGATTCTTCGATAAATACCCAGATTACGCCGATCGTACCTTCCTCTCTGTCAAAGGTGGCGCGGTTCCCGGCCAAATTGTCTCGGACGGGAGCAGGGAGAACCTGCGCCGCAGTGTAGATGCTATCCTCAAAGCCTTGCGTGGAACTAAGAGGCTGGATCTATTCGAGCCAGCTAGACGCGATTCGAACTATGAAATCGAGCAATATGCCGAGTCGCTGAACGAAATGGTGAAGGAAGGAAAATTTGATTACATTGGCTTGTCCGAAGTCAGCGCGGAGACCATACGTCGTGCGCACAAGGTATGCGCCATTTTTACCAATGAGAAAACATACGTGAGTACGAGTTTGTGTAGGTCATGCCAGTTGCGGCGGTCGAGATCGAAGTCAGCCTACAAGCCTACGAGCAACAAACCAAAGACGGTACGCACAGACATTCTTCTCTGCACGCAGTCTAGAGAAACCCGACACCTTCGATTCAGTGATTGCTACTTGTAAAGAACTGTCCATCGCCGTCATCGCCTATTCGTACGTGCTCTATTCTTCCTTTCTGCCTCTCACTCACCCTAGACAGTCCGCTTGGCCGCGGATTACTCACCGGTCATATCAAGAACCGGCTGGACCTGGGCGAAGGTGACTTTAGGCGCTTGTTCAGTCGCTTCCAAGATGAGGTATGCACCCTGCTAGATTCCGGCTCCCCTGCAGACACAACCTATTCCCATAGAATATTGGGCATAATCTCCAGCTTGTAGATTCACTTGCCAGTATAGCGACTCGCAAGGGTATCACGCTCGCGCAGCTGAGCATTGCCTGGGTTGGTGCGCTCGGTGATCATGTCATTCCGCTTCCTGGGTCCTCGTAAGTCACAATAGATTGTCGCTCTCTTTCTCTCTTTCTGACGGCTTTGCCGCGGGTGATGGCATCTAGCAACGCAAAGCGAGCATTAGAAAACCTGGTCGCTGGTGACGTGGAGCTGTCGACAGAAGATCTGGCCGAGATTGCGCAGTTATTGGAGAAGTATCCGAGGAAGGGTGGGCGATACATAGATGGTTTCAGTGATAAGCAGCTGCATCTGTGGAATTGAGCCCGAGTCCGAGGGGTAGCAGGGAATAAACGAGTGTTACCGTTGATGTACTTGTCAATTCGAACCGTGACCGTCCATTACCAAATTACCGCTGCTGCTGTTTCGTTACTTTTACACCCAACATGCCTCGCGCACGCCTTTCAATCGCGGACGTTCTTCATCGAGGCGTTGTCCTCTCCTTGGTTGGGGTGTGCATCTGGGGCATCGGCACTGGAATTCTCGTCCACCGCGACACCTTACGGATGGGGAGAGGTTCGGGCAGCGGTTTAGCTTCCTCCACAGAATTCTGACTGACAACGTCGTCCCGTTTACAGAGGTGGATAGAGACACTCTCAACTTGAAACTTCCTGGCTGACGTATGGTCAGATTATTGCTCAGCGTGAGGCTGCAGGGCTGCCAACGGACATCGCCCCGGAAAAGGTGACTATTTAGTGCAGTGACATGATATGGCTCCACCGCTGCATTGCTGACGGAATCTTTTGCTACATTAACAGAAAGTCCAAGAGGCGAACGAACAGCGTTGGGCAGAAGCAGCACAGGCAGTGTTGCAGGGGCGAGAGTCCAACGTACGTTGACAAACGTCCAATCCATGACTTGCCGTCACAGTAGCCCCAACGTTGCTTTTTTTTGTTTCAACTCCAAATGCTCTGGCACTCGTACCGACACATTTTTAATGTAGAGTACTTTCGTCCCCCACCGATGATGTCTCTTTTTGTAATCCTCCTTCGACGCCCGCACCTGCGCGCCATATTTCGACACCACCCTCTCCAGCGATGCCGAGAGTTTCACCCGCCCAGTCTAGCGCCAGCACCTTCTGTCCGTCCCACGCGCGCGCGTTGGCCACTTCGCGTGTCGCGCTTCGTACATCCCAGACCCTTACCACTCCATCGTAAGCACCACTCGCAAACTGTGTTCCCGAGCCTTGCGCAAAGACAAGGGCTGCCGGCGTGGCAGCGTGAGGGAACTTGACGGCCGCGGCAGTAGTCGTGCCCGCGCGTAGATCGAAAAGGGTCACGCTACGGTCCGCACAGGCCGCAAGGGCAGTAGTCTCTGGGGTCGTAGGGAGTGCGAGGGCGAGAAACGGTTTCTCGGAAACTGTCTATCATAGGCGAAAGTCAGCACATCTCCACGCCATAGGCGAGAAACAATAAATAGCACGCGCACAATTGTATGAGTACAGAGACCACTCTCGACGTCCCACGTTCGGATGGTAGAATCGAATCCGCAACTGACAGCGTCTCCTCCGTGGGACGACTTGACGGCCGATACGCGTGCCGTATGCGAGCGCAGCACTGTCGAGGGTGCTTTCGTCTTGACTGAGCTGCTGTCTTGCACCCTCCGCCGCTTCTTGCGCTCTGGACCCGCGACGACATCGAGCGGAACTTCGTCCGCTTCAGGGATGCTCGTCGACCACAGTCCAATGAGTCCGTCCCAGCCAGCGGTCAAGATGTATTTTTCGTCCCGAGTCAACGCTACGTCTGCGAGAGGTGCGTCGTGTAAGTGTAACGTTGCAAGTGGCGTGGAGGTCGTCGTCTGTGTCCCGTCCAGCGATATGCGCGATATCTGTGCCGTCCGATCGTGTGAGGCGGTTACGACAAGTAGATCTTCGTCCGAGGAGGCTGGGAGCGACGGAGTGATGGCGAAGGAGGTGATAGGCGCGGCGTGTAGCGGCGCGGTGTGGAGGAGAGCCTGCGCACGGTCAAACACACGCAATGTCCCATCGTATGAGCCTGTGAGGAAATGGCTGCCTTATCACCGTCAGGGCGCGATGCGCGCACGTCAAGGAATCAAATAATAGACGCAAACCCCGGTACGGAGCAAGTAATCGACGAGACCCATTCCTCGTGCGGAAGAGTCGCCAATCTGGAGGGCGGCAAAACGCTCTCGATGTACTCGATCTCGAGTGTTTCCTCCTGTTCCCAATTATTATTTGTCTCCTCGTTTGTCCCACTAGTGATTTTCGACTAACCTCGCCATTAGCAGCTTCAGATAAACTCCCTCTTAGCAGCACCCCGCGTATGAGGAAATCGAATGGCACCACGCGCGGGAGTGCAAGCGCGGTATTGATGAGCTGCGAGAGCTGGAAGCGCCGCCATGATGCTGGGACCATGAACCTTTGCGATGGAATTTGGTACATTGTTTTTGTGCTGAATACCACCGGTATTGAAAGTGATGTCTCCGTGGACGACGATGCGGCCATGTTGGGTGAAGTTGCAAGTTGTGACAAAAGACAGCTAGTATTTTTCGGCCCGGACATGGAAATGGGACTGCATTGATAGCAAAAAAGCAAAAAGACACCGATAGCGTAGCGACGACGTAGATATACACAAAACAGATTTAACAGAGAAACACAGCGACAACATAGCAAACATCAACGTTAGTAAGTACTGCATTATTTGGTATAGTTCGTGTGGGGCTTCCTCTCTGGTACTAGTGGGTGGTATTCGGGTATAGTTAGGGTGTGCATCATTCTCAGAGTCCTCTCACCTGCTTCCATATCAGTTCCTCGTCGGGGGTCAGGGCCATAGGTACCGTCACAAAAACAAAATTCGGCCCAAAAAATTGGAAAATTGTCTTGTCCTGGTCAGTCATCTTTTGCAGCCATTGGTGATGGATATACAACTTCTTCAGCGGCACTCCATACTCGAGGCGGCCACGGACGAATTTAATTACGGCCTCCGTACTGATATGCTGGACTTCGATCGCCTCGAGATCGGGGCAAAAAGTGATGCGGGTCCCAGTTGCCTCGATCGCGGCCTTCTCCTCAGGACTTGGAACGAGAGGGATGTCATCCCTATTGTGAAACCGGCCGTCTGCAAAAAAGGGAGAAAACATGTGCGCCCCCATCCCCGCAATGCGCATAAATTTCACTTTCGCCATAGAAAGGAGCCATTGTGCCATGATCCTCGCGTTCCGAGGGGTCGTTGCGACGTTTAGACAGTAAAGCGTTAGTATGAGAAGCTCGGGAAACTTTTCGGTCAACGCCTTGAGGAGCGGCGCGTGATCGTCGCCTCCGAGGTTAAGGAGAGTCAACTCGCGAACGCTCGGAGCATGTATGATCCCAGCACAGAAGACAGCATAAGCGACGGGCATGTCGCCAAGGATGAAGCTTTCTAATCGGGGGAGAAAGACAGGAGGGAGCGGATGCCTGACTGCTTTCGCTGGCTGAATTGGCCCTGCGCCATCTAGCGACAACTTCTTGAGATTGGGGCTACTTTTCAGCATTTCGCGAAATCGCTTGAGGCTGGGTCCCAAATCTGGAGGCATACGACGGAGGTCCAGGGTGGTCAGATTGGCCAGAAGGCATTTGTCCCAGTCGAGGTGAAGGCCGTTCAGACAAAGGCTGGTGATCAGACCCGTGTGACCGTTGCACAAGGTAAGTGCGTGGTGGTAGTCGGATAGCGGGTAGCCGGGTCCGTCCCAGCGATACGGGCGGCCTGTGCGATGAATCTCTACGCGTTCGAGCTGCCGGAGTGATCTTGAAGACCTGTGAAGCCTGTCGAGAAGGACGAGGACGGGAGGCCACATCTCGACGACGACAATGAGCATTCGAATTTGGTTGGACTTGGTCGTGACGATGTCCATGATTTGCTGCATCTTCTCGCCGGTCATTGGCTCATCTGGGTTTAGCCGCGTCTTGTTATCGTCCTCGATGCGCAGATCAAGAGTCGCGGTACCAGCCCTTTCAAAGAAAAGTCTGGACCGACTGTAACCAATCTTGGGATCCTTAAACCAGATGGTGTTCCACAAGGTCTGATCGTGGACGGCCATGTGGCGCCAACTCTGGCAAACCCAGGTCAGGCGAAACCGCAATAAGACGCCTTCGAAGGAGTTCGGGGTGGACCATATTGCGTATCGAAAGATATTGACGATGATCTCCGCCGGGAGACTATTGAAAGGGAATGTTCTCCAGAGGAGAACCTTACGCCTCCAATATGCCTCTGCTAGAGCGATCAAATGGGAAGGTTGTGTGCTCAGCTGAGGAGAGCCCAATATTTGCGCGATGCGAGCCTTGAGAAAAGCAGCGTTCCTCGTGTTGGTCGATACGATCTCGGGCGAGTCGTGGGTCTGGGGATCGGGTTGGCTACGTATGAATCCAAGTATCTGTTGCTGCTCGAACTGCTCCCAGGATATCCCTGCTCTAGGGTTGAAGAGCGGAGGCGGCAGCGGCATCATTTGAGGGTCCATCTGGGGCATAGTCAGAGTAAGAAAACAAACAAACAAATAAAGTAGTTCATTCGTACCGTGAGCAGACGATATTAATTCCTGAGACACTGGTGAGGTGTGGGTAAGGAAGTGTGCTTGTGGAGCCAGGCTATGCTGGCAGAATTTAAGCACGAAAAGAAAAATATAAAGGCCTTGAAAAGTGGCAAACTCATGGTCGACTGATGGTCCACAACGTTAGCGAGAAACAACTGCTTAAGCAGTTGTTTGTCCATGTGGGCGCCCCATTTTTTTTCGTACGTACTAATTTCGGTCGCGGCGCTTGTTTCTCATCGATCAAGACAACCCACCAGCTGTCTGTCTTCTCCTTCTTTATGTTGGCCTTCTGGACGTCGCTACGAGAGCAGAAACTGCCAACAGTCTGAGAGACGGTGTTCGTGACCCATGTTCAAGTCAGTCATTGTCAAAACGACCTTTAGTAATCGGCCACAGACTTCCGGTGGCACAGGTCATGATGGGTTGCGATCTCGGCTAGCCTACCAGAGCGCGAAAGAAGGATGCCGGTGGCCATCACACCAGGTTGTGACGCCTGGACACGTGTATTGTAGCAATCTGCGCCCTCGGTGCAGCATAGCGGGCTGGCACCACCTGCGTAGTTCTCAGGGACCCATTACTCTTTCCCAGACTCAGGAGAAAAAGAGTCCGCCTAGATCCAACCGTAGATGGACGTAAAGCAAGTCGAACGACAAGAATTCCTTATCAAGCTGCTGTGCCTGCAGTGGTCGCGGTGGTGGTCCTTTGAGCGTCTGGCAATAATACTCCGCATGTTAGAATGTGTTACAAAGGCCTTCCTGGTCCACTCTGCCTTTTGTTCCTGTCCAGGGTAAAGAACGAGCTCGCTGGACTGGTGGCGCGCCAGAATTCTTGAAAGGCATTTGCTTCCTTTTGTTTTCGAATTCCGCGACGCGTTTATCCGAGTCTCAGTGAGTCCTACTAGTAGGTGCTAGGTGATTAATTGGAAGATTGTATACGCAAAACGCTGACCGTCCTTGTTCATCAAGTCTGACTTCGTGAATCAACTTTGTCAAAAAAAACATCATGATTATGGACCAGGCTGAAAGTGCGGTTTGTGACGCGCTGGATTTCCGTTAGGCCCGGGAGAAAACCGCTCATTGTTCAGAATTCAGAATCCACTCAGGGATTGGTCTTTGACAACATCGTCTCGATGTTCTCGCTGGGTAAGTCTACATTTTGACAAATTCTGTGAACTATTAGCAACTGGTTTCCCCTGGTGTGTTCGACTGACGTTAGTTTTTATAGCTAGCGGTGTTGATCTGAGCCGTGAGCTTAGACTTCGATCTCCTGAAATCTCTTCCAGCACCACTTCATCTCAACATCGCTTTTACTCTGACAAACATTTATGATCCGTGTCAGAACTTGAACGTTGCTAGACTACGACTGGCTTAATAGCGGTAATTCGAGAGTCCCTTCTACCTTCTTTGGCTCCTGCGATGGCGTCTCATTCGGGCGGCGTTAACCGACCAACCACCCTGGCCACTTTAGTCCGCTCTATTGTCTTGGTCGACGGTCTTTATTTTCCCCGTTTCCACTTTCTCGGACAAAGTTATTGCATGCTCCAAGGATCGATGTTTCTGAGACGATGCAAGTGTTACGAGCAACTCCCGCCAGATCATGTCACACGAGGAATATACGGTGGCAATTATGAATAGAGCATTCTACCATGCTCCGCTGAGTTCATATGTCGTGCGCCGTGCGTACTTTATGTATTCAACAACATGTCGGATCGAGAGGGGTTCACTTCCAAATTTCTCATCCATTCATTGGCCCAGGTGGCTTTTGGGACGAGTTCTCCGGGGACCGAACAAGTGTCTATAATATATTTTTCGACACAAGGACAGAGTCCGCGGATGTTATAGCGGCGGTAAGGAGCAAAGACCGGAGGGTAGTACAGCTATTCGTCGTAGCGCCTGTGCCGTGCGCACCTTGCAACAGTAATGTGGAGCAGTTCCCTTCTCACCCACAAGTCGCCCATCACGAGACGTTAACCTCTTCCGCTCCTTCACGATTGTAACAAGTGCTTCGAGCGCAGGAGCGTCCTCTTCTATACTAGGTAGGAAGAAGGCTGAATACGACTTGAAGCCGAATTCTTGCACTTGCAGGAAGTAAATATATCGCCCGACTCGGATGAGAGTTGTACGCCACTACCAGATCCACCAACTCGGTCAGCTCATCGGCGAACCGGTTCCACATGGCTGCCCAGGAGCGGACCGGTGTAGGCCTACTATCTTCGAGCGGCAGCGGCGGAACACCGATTGTGCAGTTGTGTAATTCGAGTTTCTTAAGCGTCTTCCCATGGCGCACAATGAAATCTTCTGCCTGCGTGACGACCGCCTGAAAGTCAGCTCTGACGTCGTCCCAGACGAAGTTGGAGAGCGAAAGTGACGTCAGGCGCGGGCTGGCGATCTACTTCAGGTTAAGACGCAACAGCGACCCCAATTCTAGACCGCAGTTCATAGCAAGGGACTCAAGGTTCACCACGCGCCGCAGTACACGCCAGTCTTTGACGCACTCTTTTGGGCTGGGGTGGAATGGTCCGGATCGCTCTTGCAATCCGTATCTTGCACAAAGAAATATGTAAACGCCGCAACAACGCGACTACCCGCTCGAAAGGGGCTGCTGATAAATTCAAAGGGATACGCAAACCAGTTGTCGATTTGTAGAGACTGTAGCGCCGGAAGCGGGTTGGGTTGCACGCTGGTCCTTGAAAGACATCCCGTTGGAAAAATGGTGCGGCGTCAGGTCACCAAACGGCCCCCGGGCCTGTCCGTCGCCGGGAATGAACGAGATTACGATTCCAGAGGGGAATCCCAAAGACGGTTCGGACTATATTCAGGCATCAGCAGCGTGTCTCCTCAAATCGAAACAGGAAGGCACCTCGTTCAAGCATCTCTCCTTCGATGTCAACAGGGTATGAACTGCGAATTATTGAAGGGAATACAAGCCCGTCAGCACTGTCTGCCAGCGTAGCCAAGTCCACGCTCACCTTGAATCCTCAATGATTTGAATGACCCTGACATGCTTAGCAATTCCTGTGCTAACCAACAACACCAGAAAACCCTTTGTACTCTTCTTTGGTGTGTGGACTACTATTCCCCTGAGGGCTGCTGGCGTTACGAGACTACAGGGGGTCTTGTTCACAGATCGTAGGGGGCCGTGAAGATTTCTTGTGCAGACATCGCCACATAGTCTGTAATCTCGTCCAAGAGTTCAGGGGGAGCGAAAGTATTCCAGCGAACGGCATGTCCGTCGCGGTCTCAAGTGCCAGTGAATTATGACCGGATGGCTACTATTAACTACGCTTGCTAATCCTGGTGGCCGTATGTGTATCCAAAGAGACTGCTAGCCATCGTGATCGCTTACATTATCGTTTCAATGACTCGCTTAGCGACACATGGCCGAACGGATACAATGGTGGGTCTGGATTCATTGGGAGCTGGCTGATACACGTCCGGGAAAACCAAAGTACAAAGTACAAGAAGAGCTACAGACAGATATCATAAGTAGGAGCATAGCATAAGGAGCAGCAAGTGCCGGTTGTTAGATAGTATCATATACAAATTAATACCGTTAACGTAGATCGCAAAACTTACTTGAAAAGATCCACTTCAGTTAAGAGGTGGTGTGCATACCGGAGCCAGAATTCTCCAGGAGCCTCTCCAGGATTTCGCTCATCACATCATCCTCCACTTCCTTAGTGATTCTAGTTCCGTCGGAGGGGAGATGCGACTCGACGACGGTGCGGAGCGTAGGATAAGTAGCTTCGTGGAAGCCCATCTGAATGTAACGGTATCGACGTTATTTCAGATAACCAAAATTGATCTTCAAGTTCAACTCACCCTTCGAGCCTTTCCACGACCGTATCAACATGCCGCGCTTTGTCGCCTTCTTGATATGTACGGTCTCCCCGTTGCTTGGTCGGGCTACGTGGTAAGTTGACCATCTCGAGCTGTGGGAAGGCCTCTGGCGTTGCTGATGATCTGTATTGGAGGTGGCATACTAGTCGAGGTTGGGTCAATGCGGCGAGAGGTCCCAGCATCCGAGTGGACCCATGGATTCGGATGTGTGAACCTCCACAGGCTGGGCGCCAGGCGATATTGGACTAGACTCACCCGTCAGTAACATGATTTTGCGTCAAAAGAACTTCGCACCTGTTGGTAACACCCTC
>WTXK01001044.1:0-11223 GCA_025769895.1 Lactarius psammicola
CTTCCACAACTTCTGGAACACAATGTCCTTCACCTCGTCTGTATCCTTTGATACTCCCATGAGGAATTGATCTGCACACTCTTGTGCACTTATGGGCCTGTTGCTAGTGATGGCCACTCGTGGTTCATAGGCTTCTTCATTATAAGCCTCGACGTATCTTCCCCTGCTCTGGTGTGGCATGGTACACTGGCAACTGATGTGACCCTTCTTTTGACAGTTATAACAGGTTACTTCCCCAAAGTCGCGGTGGTTGTTTCATTGTATGAATCCCTGCCTTGGTGGGAACAGCGGGTTGCAAGATTTGTTCTGTTGCTCATAGCGTTTGAGCACTTCTTCTGCTTCTGCAAGTCTTCCTCTGGTTTGTCTTGCAGATGTATCCATTGCATTGGGGTCATTGATGCGTTGGAATCCTCCTGGCATGTGTGGGATCCATGCTCTGATGTTTGACTTGCTTGCGCCTCTCTGGTCAAGGCAGGCTCTCATGTGGATGTATTGTTCTTGCCTGCGCAATACTGTGTTCTTTCATTCCACATAAGTCTGCAGCTCATCAAACTGATAACAGGCTTCATAAAGCCCTTGTGGTAGTCCATTGGTGAAGAAGTCGAGTGTGAGGGTGGAGTTCAATCGATATCCTGCTTGGTGTGCCAGCTTTTCAAATAGGGTGACATAAGCGTCTACATCACCTCCTTGCATCTTGATGCCCTGCTTTAATGTGGTGTGAGCCTGTTCTCTTTCAAGGGTGTTTGTGAATCGCCTTCTAAAGGCCATTACTACTTTGTTCCACAGCCATTCGTTGGTACTGAGGACTCCATTGTGTCACACTTGGTCACCAATCCATCTGGCCATTGTGACGATCCATTTGTTGACAAGGTCCCCTTATACGAAGGTAAAGAACAACATGCTTCGTTGGTACGGATTAATCATGACAGGGTTGTTGTTATTGACACCCCAATAGAGTTCCCATTGTGTGAGGAACTGTTCTGTCTTTGTGCGATCACCAGTAAATGTGATGGGTGGGTTGCCAATGAACTTATCTGATCAGGCAGCCCCTACAGCTATGTTTAGTCCTGTGGAGGACTCACTGACTAGTAAGGCCTTTGATACTTGGAACATGGGGGATGATGACGGACGAGAGGGAGGAGGATAAGATAGATACAGAGGATTAAGAGGAAAGCCTTGAAGACAAGCAAAACAGCAAGGAGGTTAAGTATTCCAATGGTGGCAGAGGAATAGAGGTAAGAGGGTTTTGCAAGTGGATGTCACAAGTGGACAGTCTGAAGGCTGTCCGTAGTATTAGCCTAGCTCATATACCTAGTTACATGGTCTGTGCGCAGTAGAATACACTGGAAGGTAATAGAAGCTTTATAAATAGTGTCCAATGGCATTAGTCTCTCTGGAGTCTCGTGACCTTCTCCACAGTATGTCTTGTAGAAGCTGGTAGAAGGCCATAGAAGGTCATAGAACCTTCTACTACTAATAATAGAACCTTGTTTACTCATTAGTAACTTGTTTGGACCTTGTCCACAAATTACAACAAGTCAAATCATTCAAAAACATCAGGTGGCAATGAAAATGCGATATTGTGGACGCCTCTACTCATTGCTTTTGCACAAACGGACATGGTGGGACCATAGGGACCAGGTTTCCTACTATATGGGAGGTGGAACCAAGGGTCCTAGTCAGACAACTTGATAGTACCCTTTCTTTGAGTGTGGCAAGTACTATTGGTAGTATGTTGGTATAACTAAGTTATGAACATGGCATACTAGTTTATGACAAGTCCCGCATTTGGATCTCCTCCTCCTCCAGGTGCTCCTCCTCCTGGGGCTCCGGGAAATCCTCCACCTCTAGGTGGTTGTCCATCAGGTAAATCTCCACCTCCTCTCCATGGGTTTTCTGGGTCTTCAGGTGGTCCTCTTCCTGGGAATCCACCTCATCCTCCGCTTGAAGGGTCACCTCTGTCTGGTCCTATAGTGCGATATAGCACAATGTCATTGTTGGTGATTCTCTGTCCATCTTGCATGATTCAGTGTCCTGTGTTCAGATCAATTGTTCCGATTGGTTCTTGCGTTGGCGCTTCTACGCACACTTGTACTGGTTCTATCATTGTGGCCATTTGTGATGTAATCTGATACTCAGCTAGTGGTGCTGGGATAATATGTTCCACTGGTGCTGCAGCTGCGTTGCAGATCGCAATTTGTTCCACAAGTTCTGTGATCTCTTCAATTGCTGCCTCTTATTCATGTTGTTCGCTTTCACTCTCATCCTCAGCGGTTTCTTCGCTGGCTTCTGATGGTGCAGGTGTCCTGGATGACCCTGATGCATTTGCTTCATCTTATCCATCAATAGGACCCCAATTGCCTCTTGTCTGTATGTCGTGTTCGAAGATGTCACAGCAATATTCTAATCCTGTGGGTCGCAATACATCCCAGTGATTCTGTGGTGCGTTCCAAGCAATTTCTACCCAACAGAGGTTTTCGAAGTTGAACTCAACTGGGTACCACTGTGATGGTCTTGTGGGGATGTTCACATAGTATCCTGTGTCTCCTCAGATGGTTCTCCAACAGGCTGCTCCCAATTAAACTTGCGGTATGTTACGTTCACCTTGTCGTTCAATGATATAGGGCCTGAACGTCCGATTGATGCCCCAACAGTCTCTTGTAGTCAACGCCACTTTGAAGGATCCTGGTCTTAATGTTACATTGCCACAACAACATTGCCTGACTGAGGTGCAAGGAAAGGTGATAACTGATACTGAGCTCAGTCCGATACACAAAGTGTCAAGACTTAATGTGAGGACGTAGGCACATGACTCTTTAGTACATGGTGTCAAAGGTGTCTTCGCTCTTGATGTCTTCAACATGGAGTACAACTCTGAAGACAAAGGCTAGGACAAGTAATATAGAGGAGAGATAGATGAAGGGAAAGGAAGTTGGCACTCCTAGGTCACGAACAATAGTGGTGGTATTGAGAAGACCAGGATAGAGATCTCTTGTTATGTTCAGCCAAACGTCTGCCTGACTGAGGCATGTGGTCCCTTGTATTTAATAAAGAAGAAAGCCTTGTGTAAGTCGACCTGCTGGAATACGACTGTCGGTACGTTGACATCCTCCTTCAGACAGGAATTAGAGTTGATAATGAAGTAGAATCCTGCTTTAGGACTATAGTGGAGCAGCATGCAAGTAGAGGAGAAATCCTGAGGAACTAGGCTGATTGTCCAAGAAGTTAAAGCTACCAAATACAAGTAGAGGTAGCGCAGTACTTATACTACTATGAACTAGTATTAGAACTCCTCTCGAATATGAAACCAAAGTAAGGGAACCAATAAGGTATCAGCGATAAGGGTGAAACATAGAACAAGTCCATCAGAACAATACAGTCAGGAACTGATCCATGAGGCGATCATGAGACAATAATGAGGCGAAACACATGCCACCACCATCAGATAAGAAACCACAAGACCCGTCACCTGTCAGGGCCATCAAACACATGTCCAATCCTTTCACCATCTTCCAGAACCTTCTAGGCTTCATCACATGACTTGATCATGTGACTACTAGTCTTCCAACATAGGCGTTGTTGTCATCTTCATCTGATACTCAGTCAGCTAGCATTTGCTGGACTTCTTCTTCTTCTCCCTTATCTGGAGAGTCTTCATCTATCTGCTCCCACATCATGTGCCATAACTCTTGCTTAGTCATGCCCCATGGCCTTGTCTTCGTGGGTTGCACAGGCGGGTTCGTAACATCTCTGGTCTGAACACCAAGTCTTATATACAGTTGACAAGGGCTTTAAAGCTCCTCCTGAATCGTAGGGTAACCAATAGCGTAACTAGCTCAAACCCTAGTACAGCTATCCTAGGAATGAGTCATTGTACTATCTTACATGTGATAATCGCTCCACTGCTGACTGATACTATGAGTCCATGACTAATTACCACTGACCATTGTAGTCATAACCAATGAGTCAGTGTCTTGGTCCGTCCATGACAGGCCATCTGTTTGTGACTCTTTGGCGTTGTACTAGTATATAAGTTGTAGAATACCTAGCTTGTATGGTAGACTTGACTTCTTCTTAAATCACATACCTCTTCAGTCTCACAGATTCTAAGGGGATTCCTTTCTGAGGATACCTTTAGTTGAATGTGCAGGCCTTTGACTTTTGCCTCACCTCTGTTATTCAGAAGGACCTTTAAGTCACTTCCTCTCAACCACATTGAGCCCTGCTCCGTGTGTTACTTATACATCATTGAACTGAGATCCTGACCTGGTCTTGCTCTACCTTGAACTTGACTTAGTCACATGTTGCATGAATGCCTATATGAGCATAACATAACTGATGAACAGCACAGGTGAAGGAATACATACTTACAGTGACAAGGGAGACTGTGGTGAGATAAGTATAGCACAGGGAAGCAAGCTTGCAAGTGAGCAGATAGAAGCAACGTCTGATACACCAGAGTGAGAACTGGGGTATCAGTGCGTACATGATACTCTACTTATACACATTGGAGACAATAGTCTTTGTACTACAATAGGGAACAAAAGGAGCGTCTACAATGGGTAGAATACAATAAGACCCTGGAATACAATGTGGGTCGAAACAAAGGGAGTGTACTTAACAATAAGTATAAAAGAGAGTATAGAAAGCATGTGATAAACATATAACAAAAGGAAAGTACAATATGCGTATAACAATACCAGTCCTTGTGATTGTTCTGTACAATGATGTCATAGATAACAAAGTCCAAGATTGTAAAGATCATAATAATCTAATCTACATGAGACCTGTATATCTAATCTAATCTAAAGCAGTCCATTATCTGCATAAGTCCTTTTGAGCCGCTAAGTGCGCACAGGTCACTTATCAACATCTCCCCGTGATCAGCAATCTGGGACTAGCACAAGCCCATGTCTATATTGTGTTGCTGCAGTAGGACATGTGCTAACGACTTGGTGAAGCCATCTGCAACCATTTCTGCAGTAGGGGTTTTGACAAGGGTGATGGTGCCCTTTTCAATGTATTCCCTAATGACATGATGCCGTATGGCAATGTGCTTAGATCGCCTCCCAGTGACAGGGTTCTGAGCCAAATCAATGGCACCCTTGTTGTCACCATGTAGTGGGATGGGGTCGTCGACCTTGTACCCGAGTTCTGCAAGGAAGCTCTGATACCAAGCGGCTTGGTTGGCTGCATCGGTCATGGCCATGTATTCAGCCTCTGTAGTGTTTTGGGCTACTGTCTTTTGCTTGCGCGAAGACCAGCTTATTGCACCATTAGCTAGTATGAACACATAACCAGAAGTGGAGTGTCTATCATCAACCTGGTCACCCAAGCTGGAATCAGTGTAGCCATGAAGGCCATCTCCACTGGCGCCATCATAGATCAAGCGCATGTCCACAGTTCCTACTAAGTAGGACAGAACATACTGCGCCAACCGTAGATGTTGGGGGGAAGGATTTGCTGCATACTGCGCCAAACATGATACAGCAAAGGAGATGTCAGGTCTAGTGCCAATCTGAACGTACAGCAGACTACCAATGAGTGACTGATAGTGCGTATTGTCAGAAGCAGTAGCCTGACCCGTATATTTATGAAGGTGCTCATCAGCACCAGCAGGTAAGGGTGTGGAGTGTGGTGTGGCATCAGCCATCCCAAAGCGTTCAAGGACATCCTTGACATAGCCAGACTGATCTATTTTGATATGTCTGAGGGAGTGGTTCCGCACAATGCGTATACCAAGATATGATTCTATCTCCCCGAGATCCGTCATCTCATAGCATTCAGATAGATCTGACTTAACACGCTTGATGTTCTCCAAAGATGCACCCAAGATTGTGATGTCGTCAACGTAAACGATAACGAAGAGTGGACCATCCCCCTCTCGTTAAGGCAACACATAAATGCCTGCATCGGCAAACATCCGCTTAAAGCCTAGTGTAATTAACACTCCATGGAATTGTAAGTTCCATGTGCGGGAGGCTTGTTTGAGACCATAAATCGCCTTAACCAGGCGACACACCTTTGTCTCAGAGCCAGTGACAGTGAAACCTTGTGGCTGCTCCATATAGATCTCCTCGTTGAGCACACCATTGAGAAAAGCAGACTTGACATCCATCTGATGAATGTGCCAGTCCTCTAGCGCAGCTAACGCTAGCAACATATGAAGCGACTCAAATCGTGCGACAGGAGAGAAGGTTTCATCAAAATCTATGCTAGGGATTTGCGTAAATCCCTTAGCCACCAAGCGAGCTCTGTAGTGGCCATCCGCCTTGAGCTTGAAGACCCATTTGGATTTTACTGCCTTACGATTAGGCGGGAGATCCACTAACTCCCATGTGCCATTCTTGGCGAGTGCATCTATCTCATATTGACACACCTCAGTCCACCTGTCTGCATCACCAGACTTCATAGCCTCTGCATAAGATGCAGGGTCTCTACCCACATAAGCTGCAGCTAACAGCTCCATATATCCCAACCTTTTCCCGCATGTGGCCACATTATCCACATTGAAGTAGCAGGGATTGGGCACTGGTACACGCGCAGATCGTCTAGGTGCACTGTCCATTTCACGCAACAGCTGACTACACTGTGCGCGGTCCTCAAAGCTCCCAGGCATTTCTGGTGAGGGAGGAGGCACATGGCGCATAATGCGAGTGGCACCTTGACGTGGTGGTGGTGAAGTGGGAGTGGTGTGCTCACGCTTAGGTGTGGTGGGCAGAGTGGGGTGTGCAGGTGGTGGTGGTGGCGTGTGTGGACGCTCTTGTTTTGGGTCTAATAAATCCTCAACATCCTCCTCCTTACTACTGTGTGAGTGTGCAGGGGAGGGTGCTCGCTGTGGTGGTAATGCCGGCGGGTGAGGCACGGCAGTCACTGGTGTGATTACATGTGGGGCCACTTGAGAAGTGGAAGGTGTGGGGTGTATCTCAGCACCCTGAAGGGACGGGAAGCTACTCTCATTGAATGTCACATCCCTTGACAAACGAACAGAGCAGGTTTGACGGTCCCAAAGCCTGTAGCCCTTAGATTCAGGCTCAAACCCAATAAGTGTGACCTCAATGGCCTTTGCATCTAATTTGCGACGCTTATCAGCGGGTACATGCATGTACCCCTTGCATCCAAAGACACGTAAATGGGAAACATCTGGAACTTTGCCACAGTTCCAGAGTTCAAAAGGTGTGTGCCACTTGAGTGTACGGGTTGGAGAGTGGTTGTAGATGTGCACAGCTGCGCACACTGCATGCTCCCAGAAGCCTTTAGACAAGCCAGCTGTATGTAGCATGGTCATTGCCTTATCCATAATGGTGCGGTTAAACCGCTCGGCTTTCCTGTTTGACTGTGGTGAACCTGGCATCGTAAGGTGATGCTCTATTCCTCTCTGCTTGAGGATGTCCTGTGTTTGGCTGGACATGTACTCGCCTCCACGGTCAGAGTGCAGTGCACGCAGTTTGTGTGTAGTCTGGGTTTCACCCCATGACAAGAACATCTGCAGTGACTTTGCAAACTGATCCTTCAACTTAAGGAAGTGAACCACTGCATGCTTGGAGTGGTCATCTATGAAGGTGGCGGTGTACACAGAGCCTTGCAAGGACTGAGTTTGCATAGGACCGGCTAGATCACTATGCACAATCTCAAAAATACAAGTTGTCCTCTTGTTTGAGGACGCAGAGAAGGGTTGGCGAGTGGATTTACCCAACTCACACCCATGACACACAGTAGTGTGTGTGGTAGAGCTGTCAATGTCCATGCCAGTAGTGGCAGAGGGACCATACGACTTAAGAGCAGCAGGGGAGATGTGTCCCATGTGCTGATGCCAGATATCAAGAGTGGTGGCAGCACTTTTGACGTGAGCATTTAGGCCAATGTTTGAAGCGTCCAACCAGTACAGGTTGTCCTCCAAATAGCCAACAGCTACACAGCTTTTATTGACAGTAATTTTGAATGAGCCACTGTCAAAGGCCACTTCCGCACCCTTTTGTGCTAGTGCACGCGTCGACAAGAAGCGTGTTTTCACCTGTGGAAGGTGTAGCACATTACTTAGGGTGATAGGAATGCCTTGGCTCATTGTAAAGATGACAGAGCCCACACCAACTTGGTCTATTGTGGACTTATCTCCTAGACGCACAGCGCCTTTGCATAAGGAGTAGTCCTTGAAATCAGACCGATGTGGTGTAATGTGGTGTGTTGCACCACTGTCCATCATCCAACGCACATGCGAGGCAGCATACAGAGCAACACCAATAGATTCATCGACCTCCTTAATGGAGGCAGTAGTGGGTACTAAGACATGACTATTGGCGGCTTTATTGCTGCTGCCCTTCACCTTTTCATCTGCTTCATCCTTTTTCCTCTTCCTGCAGTCAGGCTTGATATGCCCCTTCTTGTTGGAGTAGTGGCAGGTAAGACCAGAGTGGTCTTTCTTTTTTCCCTTGCCACTAGCCTTAATGGGGGCGGTGTTACGAACTATTATCGCTTTCCCTTATCGTTTTCTCTATCACTTGACCATTTCCTCTGACTGCTTCCATTTTCTTGACAACCTTGTGACTCGCATACGGTTAGGATCCGATCAGATTCCAGTCTCGGCCCTTATCCCGCACCTATCCCATGATCGTACCATTGTACTTCGATATGACTCATAGTACGATAAGCTCACTAGGACCCGTATCCTAGGATCGCGCCATATGTTTGGTATAACCAAACATCGTGTACTTGTATATAAGTCGTGTACTACCTAGCTTGTACGGTAGTTCTAACTTCTTGTGTAAATACCACATCAGAACTCACGAAACCATCTTCGACTTGCCTTTGCGCTTAAGTCCCTCGCTCGCCTTCGTGCCTGAGCATCGTCTACTCTGACTAAGGTCGATAAGCTCTCGAAGCTAGAACGACTCTTATTCATCACCGAACTGAGTCTTAACCGACTCGCTCTATCAGAACCCTTGACAGTTGACTTCGAAGTACCCGTCGTACTAAACGCCCCTGTGGTGGCGTTACAGGCGGCCTTATTGAGGGAGGAACCAGAGGGACCGGAGCGGCGCACCTCCTCAGACACTATGCGCGCAATTATTTCAGTGTGCTTGAGTGTGGAAGGGGCACCACCAGCTAGGATTGTAGAGGCCAATACCTCATAAGAGGGTGGTAGTGCATGAAGCAGAATAAGTGAGAATTGAGTGTCAGTGACACCCATGGATGCATTGGAGAGGGTGACTTTGAGCTCATTGAGCTTGGCCAATTGGGAGGCCATTGGGGCAGAGTCATCGAGGCGGGCTTGTGTTAACTGAATCCACAAATTAAATATGGTGGTGCTGCCCAAAGCACCAGCATAGACATCCTTCAGCTTGTCCCACTTGTCTTTGAATGTGGGGTAAGCAGTGGCATCAGCCACCAAGGAGTAGACGTCTGGCTTGAGGTATAGACGGAGGTACGCCTTGGACCTTCTTTGAACAGAGTCCCATTCATCTGGTCCAGTACCAGTGGGAGCGGTGTCAAGTGTAAACACATCCTCAGCTTCATGCAGCGTGAGGATGGCTTCAATGGTGCCAGACCATTCATTCCAGTTAGAGCCATCAAATTAACTGAGATGGATGCCAGAGGGCATGCTGAAGGTTGCTTGGTACGCATTTGCAACGCGTCCAGATGGTGTGGATCCAGAACCACTGCTTGAGCCTCCTTCAGAGCCTGAAGGGGCAGCAGTGGCGGCAGGGGTTGTGCCAGACATTTGGGATGATTATCTATTGCCAAGGAGCAGTCAGCGATAATGCTCATATAGTTGCAAGATGTAGGAGGGAAGTAGTTTACTGTTCCAGTCTGTGAATCTATAAGGCCAGAACGCAAAGTGTCCTGCCTCCATGAACATGCCAGTGTTACAAGGGCTAGGCCCAGGATGGAAGCCTCTTCACATACTAGGAGCCGGCTGCCTGCCAGGATGTGTCTAAGACACGACTCAACTAGAGCGCACCAGAGGGGAAAGTGGAATGATCTTTCAGAGCCCAAGGCTGTCTACCTCAGCCTTCTTGGCCTGTTGGTTGCCTCATCGCCATAAAGGCTTCACTGTGCCCTTTCCCTTTGACGCATTTCAAGGTAGGTATCTGGTTGCAGAACACCAAAGGCGAACCCCCCCTAGAGCCTGCACCAGATTTTACACTCCCATGGTGAGGAGATTCTGCGCACAGTGTGAAGCACCAGAGACAGCTGGCGCTAAGCTCCACAATACACAGCCCAGTGGGCCATGCATGCCTAGATATGTATTAAAGGGCTATCAGACCCAATCACCTTGCGCACTCGCAGGGGCGAGGGACACAATGGGGGTGAAAGTAGGACTACTGGGCATGGTATAGTAATGGAGGTTCCTCACCTGGGACACCTCACGCCTGAGGGTACCCAGGCTTGGGCAAGGCTGGTTAAGCCCCAGACAGACCTTGACCTAGTATGTGCCCATAGTGACACAGGGACTAGCCAAGTAGAACAGAGGGCGCAGGGCCCATAACCTGATGAACAGCACAGGTGAAGGAATACATACTCACAGTGACAAGGGAGACTGTGGTGAGATAAGTATAGCGCAGGGAAGCAAGCTTGCAAGTGAGCAGATAGAAGCAACATCTGATACACCAGAGTGAGAACTGGGGTATCAGTGTGTACATGATACTCTACTTATACACATTGGAGACAATAGTCTTTGTACTACAATAGGGAACAAAAGGAGCGTCTACAATGGGTAGAATACAATAAGACCCTGGAATACAATGTGGGTCGAAACAAAGGGAGTGTACTTAACAATAAGTACAAAAGAGAGTATAGAAAGCATGTGATAAACATATAACAAAAGGAAAGTACAATATGCATATAACAATACCAGTCCTTGTGATTGTTCTGTACAATGATGTCATAGATAACAAAGTCCAAGATTGTAAAGATCATAATAATCTAATCTACATGAGACCTGTATATCTAATCTAATCTAAAGCAGTCCATTATCTGCATAAGTCCTTTTGAGCCGCTAAGTGCGCATAGGTCACTTATCAACAATAACTGCATATTCTTCCCAATATGCATGGTATAAACTGTTGTCAAAGGAATAATGCTGGTATGTGAAGTAGGTAGGAACTCTTGACTTTTCTGATTCTGTAAGGTTTCTTCTTGTTACTGTAAGCCTTCTGCTTATTCACTGGTTTCTTTGGAGTCTAGGGACAGTCCAATTGTCAGAGTCCCACTGGTAAAAAACTT
>WTXK01001045.1:0-11222 GCA_025769895.1 Lactarius psammicola
GAACCGCTTGGCCACGATGTACCCACCAATATTCATCTGTCGTTGTCACGTAACCTGCACCCTCCAGGCTCACAGCGGCAGAGTAGATGCTGGATGCGGACAGATCATTCGGGGGTACCTTCCGCACCCTCACTTTTTGCCTCACTCGCGTCACCACCGGTTTTTAATGGATTTAGCTGGACACACACGAACAAGTAGGATTGTAGTCAACAGATTGGATCGAGCCTAACTCGTGTGTCTACGCGGCTTGTAGCCGAATGCGCGGTTCGATCCCTCCGTGCGTTTGGGCCTTAAGAAATGATTAATCTATCCGAGACCCTGCGATGATTCTGACTGTCCCTGATACACCACCGTCAGAGTGTCCTCAAATGCGGGTATAATGCAGGCAAAGAGCACTGGAACTACACCGAAATTCTAGTGAACACAACCACAACGCTAGCCGTTTAAAAGGCATGGCGGAAACCATACTAGTATGCCGAGACACCCCCGAGCCCGAGACATCACGAGTACCCACGCCGGCGTCATTCTCTGCCGGTGATGTCAAGACGTTCTACTTCTACAAGGCCTGAATCGTAAGGGGTGAGATTTCTGATCTTCCCACTTTTCTGAGTCCCTCAGCATTAACGTTGAGCCAGCACATGGAATCATCAATTTCCTGATCTAGAACTTGAATGTCCTGCCCTTTCCCACAGACAATGCCGGGCATCCCATGCTACCCACCAGACAGACAATGTATCACACTCATAAAGTCGTCCCATGGTGCCAGTGGGTTATGGACCTGACGAGACGAGTAGCTCTTTTCCCCATGACCAGCAGAAAAAGTCATAGAATACCTAGTGACACCAGTAGTCAACATACACTGAAAATTTCACGTAAACACCGAGTCGGACCAGAGACTGGAAGTTCCGACCAAAAACAGTAAAGGCAAAAGTCCCCCAGACCCCCCGGTCACAGGTTGTGATCCGATCACAGAGCCTATGCCACCCAATCGGCGCAGATAGTCTGTTCTGTGGGGTGGCTTAGAGCTTACCGCATCAGGTGATACCGCCGTTCATGCATTCATGACTAAGACATGACAGTTAAGTACCTTGAGTTCTTACTATTGAAAGCTACGAATGTGCCACGAACTGCAGTGAAGCTGCCAACGACCAGCCCGAGAAACCGCTTGTAATAGTAACGATTGTTCCCAATACCCTACATGAGTACGATGCGAATCCAGGAGTTCAAGATTTCACTTGTACAATCATTTTTTGGAGTGTCACTTGAGAACGTTTCCGCGTCATCGTGACAGTGCGACTTTGGAATGGAGATTATCGTCATGGTTTGGCGCATCAGTTGAGATGCAGGAGCAATGGTTGACACAGTTCGGCGACATTCTGAACACTGCACGCTGCACACCCTCTACAGTACAGCAGCGACGGTCAAGTAATTGTAGGAGGGCGGGAAATGCGCGACGAGTAAGTACTACTACACAACTTGAAGTAAGGGAAGCATACAAAGAATAAAGTAATCTACTAACCTCAACGTTTTGGGAGAACTGCCGAACTTCATCTAGAACTACTATAATAAACGACAAAAAATGAGAATTTCTTAGACGAAAATTAGAACCGCGGTCTTGACCGCGATGAGCAACTGAGCTCGCCTTAGAGTAACTCAACTCTTACGTTAGCAGTCATATATTGCCTCAGCCGTCCCGAAGTCGCACGACGCCGTGTGGCCGCACCTCTAACAGGAATCTGTGACCTGCCTCTTCCATGCATTTATGTATCGATGTTCTCATTCGCTCTAAATGGTGAAGAGTCGAAGATAGAGCGAGCATCGCAGAAAGATCCTCGAAAGAAGACGAGATTCGAGCGATGTGACAACATGGACAGCTCGACACATTCACGCATATTACCACGGAATTGCAACGAAACCGAAAAAAAGACGGGCCCGACAGGTAGAAATGAGAGAAACCTGGGTGATTTAACCAGACGAATGGAACTGACGAGTTTCACACGAAGGAAAGAGTGGCGTCACTGGTAAGCCGCGGGGATCGAAGTGAGTCCATAGATACTATGCCACATGTAGGTCGAGAGAGCAGCGACGGAAATCGTCGGAAGGACTAGGCTGCCCAACTCGAAGATCGAGCTTTTGGTGGCAGAAATCGACGCCGTGAGATTACGGCGCCATGATATTGGAATGGTATTTCGGAGCCATTGGTCTGGACGGGTCAGGGAACGCCGTCGGTATTGTCTCTTGGGTCCGAGTCATTACTTGCGCATATATCAGAACTTCCCACAAGCAAGTTGACGGCCAAGTAGTGTTGGAGCGATGCCGAGACGCGCATGAAGTCAGAAGGGCAGAACCAGTCCATCCAGTCGATGCGTGACACCATCGTTACTGTAAAAGAAGGCCAGAAAAGACAAGAACTGTTCTAACTTCGTACTGTAGTACGCGAATTCTTATTTACAGTAATATTACTACGCGGTACTATACGCCGGGCACGAGGCTGTCGTGGGTAGTCACCGTTCCAAGAACGTAGAGCGCCACCGCAAAGAATCTGGGAATTGTACAAGCGGCTGGACGTGCGTGGACCTTTGACTTTCCCGAGTCTTCCAAGAGCAACCGGTAACAGCCGTGTTGGAATTTACACCAACATCGTGTACCATTTCTAAGAGTAGCTTCTAATATGTGTGAAGCAGGAATTCTTTGCGAACCTGTCTACACGAGTTGAAATCTTGACTAACGGCACACTGGTGAGCTACCCCACGGCAAACGAACGGGTTGGACCATCGTCACGGTAGTGTTTGACCGGGTTGGGATACTTTGATCACGTAACGGAACAAGAGTGGGATGAGAGTGGCACAAGTTTATATCTTGGTTTGTATACTACGACAGGGTACTACGAATCGCCTCACCTTGAACGTCACTATACGGAGGTCAACACCAAAATTGACCCACTAAATCCAGTGTGCGATCTTGCCCATGTGACACTCTCGTCTTCTTGCTCGTCTTATTTACTCAGTAGCAACGTTCTGCTGGTCCCGATTCGGAGTGACATCACGGCACTGGCATAGGCTTCTTTTTTTTTTATTTCATTAAAAAAATCCGACTGGCAAGGCTTCGTTAGTTCTCTTGGAGCCGAGAAAGCCAGCACGTATTCCGTTCTTATTTCGGTGGAAAATCTGCCAGAACCACCACCGATCGCGTGTTCACCGAGTCTCTTCTCTAGCTGTTCTCCTGGGCATTCCGTGGCGTTCACTCGCCAACTTCCAAGATGAACTACTCCCGGATTGTGGCGCACTTTATTTGGAAGTATGGTTCTCTCCTTCAAGACATCTCGAATTTGGGTTTCAGTGGGCTCTCCGGCTTGTGCTGTTGAGAAGCGCTACTCTCGTGTCCCTCGTTCTATCTATAAAATGCCTCCTGTCTCGGGTCAAACACTTCTCAGGCTCCCTAAGCCTTCGTCCCTGTCTTCTCTTCGAGTCCTTATCTCGTCTTACCGTGATGGCGTGGTTACTTTTTGTGCTTCTTTCTGCCATCTCAGGAAGAGTCTCTGCTGCCATCGGACCTACTGCCGAGCTGCAAATCTACAACGCTAATGTAGCTCCTGATGGCTTTTCTCGCTTGTAAGTCACTCTGTGCTGACCCCGTCAGAACATACTCTCAACTGGTGCTCCGCCTCCAGAGCCACCCTTGCCAATGGTGGTGTCCCAGGTCCAGTCATCCGCGGAAGCAAGGTAAAGTTTTTGGAACGACTCCCCTGATTTGTCTTGAAGTTGCTTTCGCTAGGGTGACAGATTTTCAATTACCGTCCGCAATCGACTGGCTTCTGATTCTCTGGATTTGGTAACATCTATCGTAAGGAACCAACACCCTTAAACTCGTAGAGATCTTGAAAGTTACCCTGTACAGCACTGGCACGGAATCCTCCAGAGCACTAGCAATTACGCCGATGGCGGTGCATTCGTCAATCAATGTCCTATTACACCGGGCGGGAACTTCACATACGAGTTTCAGACTTTCAACCAAGCGGTATTGCGTCGAACCTGCTCTGAGTGACATGGGTAAACTAAATCGTATTGCTGCTATTTCAGGGAACCTATTGGTACCACAGTCATTTCAAAGCCCAGTACTGCGATGGCTTGCGTGGGGCCTTGGTCGTCTATGATCGTAATGATCCCCATGCCGGTCTGTACGATGTTGACGATGGTGAGAGGATACCAGGTTATAATTGCGAAGTCGACCGACTGTTTCTTTCACCTCAGAGAGCACTATTATCACACTTGCAGATTGGTACCACTACGCCTCCTTACAAGCACCAGTGGTTCCGTAAGTAACTATCGCTCTCGTTAAAATTTCTGACGCTGAGGATCTCATAGCGTTTCCAACTCCACCTTGATTAACGGTCTCGGTCGTTACCCGGGCGGACCTCCTGTACCCCTCTCTGTAGTGAATGTGTCTAAGGGTCTACGGTTAGTGCAGTGCCAACCACCAGGATTGAGGTGGGACTTGATACTATAGTGCCAAATAGCTACCGACTACGCCTGGTGTCCATCTCCTGCGACCCAGCTTTCAACTTCTCAATTGATGGTCACCAACTGACGATCATCGAGGTTGACGGCGTCAACCACCAGCCCTTGGTGGTTGATTCGCTTCAGATATTTGCAGGTACGATTGACCAGAAACAAATTCAGACGACTTTTACTTATGCGCAAACACAGGACAACGGTACTCACTTGTGGTATGGAGATTTTGTTGACCGGTGTCATGGAAAAGAAAACTTATCGTCTTACCGGTTTTCAGTTAAAAGCTAACCAGCCAGTTAACAATTATTGTAAATTGCTTTTTTTTCGTAGTTGTATGATATTTGGCGAGCTGAATGTTGTCATGCAGGGATCCGTGCTGTTCCCAATATCGGAGCAAGCCAGAATTTTACAGGCTCGACTAACTTAGCTATTCTACGCTATAGAGGAGCTCCTCCTAACGATTCATCCGACCCCACTCAGAATATCCCTCGAAGCGTGCTACCACTCAAAGAGACAGATCTCCACGTAGGCTTTTTTTGTCCATGGTAAGTAAATTGCGCTAATAATTCGCGTGCATAGCCGCTCTTTCCCACACCAGCGGTAAGTGTGAACCGTCTGTTTGATTGTTTTTGGGTTTTCAAGCAGCACGACTTAGCCTGGCAAACCCACTCCTGGCGGCGCTGACATCAACATTAATCTTGTCGTTTCTCTAGTATGCACCTTTTCTTTTTTCAACAAGAATTACTGAAACACCGAACAAAAAAAAACACACAGAACTTTTCGACTGTTCAATTTCTGGTTAACGGTGTTTCTTTCGAGGGCCCGGATGTCCCAGTCCTGCTCCAGATCCTAAATGGTGTACCTCCGTCACAGCTCCTCCCTAGCGGAAGCATCTACCCAGTCGCGGGCTTTAAGAGCGTTGAAGTCTCCATTCCTGCTGGTGGTGGAGGCGTAGGTACCGGCGGACCGGTGAGCCTGCAATCTATCACGGAGCTAGCAACGTTCGTGCCGAGATTGCTGATCGGCATTTTTAATTAGCATCCTATCCACTTGCATGGGCACGCCTTCCACGTCGTCCGCGGTGCGGGAAACTCGACGTACAACTTCTTCAACCCCGTCATCCGTGACGTCGTAAGCATCGGCGACACGGGCGATAATGTCACGATCCGATTCTTCACTGACAACCCTGGCCCGTGGTTCCTCCACTGCCACATCGATTGGCACTTGGAGAAGTGAGTCCAGTCCGACCTCCCATCTTTTTCGCATGTTGATGTACTGGGGTTCCCCTAGGGGCTTCGCGGTGGTATTTGCAGAAGATTCTAGTGATGTGTCGGCGACGGTCCACCCCCCTCGTGAGTCCAAAACTATTTCTATTAGTAAAAACTCACACAAGCATGCCTTTCTTCCAGAACAATGGCGTGACCTCTGCCCAGCATACAATGCTTTCGCCAATATAACCTCGTAGATCCGCTGCTCATCCCATCTAATTTCTATGGTGTGCGCCCCGCCAACGATTCACTCTTTCTTGGTAGTTCGGCACGATTTGCTGCCGCTCGTTCTCTGACCTTTGCCGCGAAATAATCTTTCCCCCGCTTCTTAATACGGAAGCCCCATCTTTCGAGCTCGCATTACTTGATTGTCACCGTTTTGGAGATTGTTGCCCCTCTTATGTGCATAATTCCGAAAACACTGTCGTGTCAACCAGATAAAGGCATATATGATGTCGCGATGGAGACGTGAGACAGGCGATTGCTCAAGTTCCAAGAAATGTGTTTATCGGTCTTCCGTGACCAGCGATTTTGAGCACGTGTACTTGAAGTTCCTAGTCCAATTTCGTCCGTGGAGCAAGCTCTGCGAAGTTAAAAAAAATGCACAAGAGATTAAGTTGAACAGAAGTCAGGAGAGAAACACCGGTTCCGACTACTGATGTAGTAGTAGGAATATCCCAGATATCTTGTTAATAACGTTTCCTTCGAGGTGCCGGTTATCCCAGTCCTGCTCAGGATTTTACAGTAAAGCCATCATGATGTATATGTAAAAACAGAGCTTTGAACGGAGTTAGTTTTCGACTCTGCGAAAAACTCCCCGTCTGATTTTTCCCACTCGGAAGTCATTTTCGTTGGACACGTGACTCGCTCTTGACATCGGCGCGCGCCCGTAACTGACCTTTCCATGAAGGCAGCAATCACCATATTCGCCAGGTTCGACAGCTTCTGCATGCCATTGGCAGTGCAACACATAGGAATTGCTTGCACGTTTGGTCGAACAGACCGGGGTAATGTAGGGGAACTGAGGCTTCCCAGAAAGCCCGCAACGAGTGGTGAGAGAAAACAGAATGGGAGGGAGCACGTCCGTCGCGGTGTGTTCATAATTCATCGGGGACAGTTGCGCAGTCCGTAGCGGTGCATCACCTTCACATGCCTTTCTTCCAGAACAATGGCGTGACCTCTGCCCGACATACGACGCTTTCGCTAATGTAACCACGTAGACCCGCTGCTTATCATCGGGAAAAACCTCCCGTGCTAACGAGCGATAATTCTGCTAAATTAGTGACATTATTGAAATTATCGGCATTATCGCTCATTTGATTGCCACAATTTAAATAGTGCTAATTATTGATAATTTAGATGTAAAACAGGTAAACCTCAGATAGGTCACTTATAAATTTTCTCTGAATTATCACTTCTTCGCGACAAATTACCCGATCTAAGCAATGAATTACTAGATTTTATTGGAACTAACAAATGACTGGTACGCCAGTGCGGCACAAAAATAAGCAAGGCACAATTAATTGAAATCTGAAAATGGCTGTGCGAGGCAACAAAAGCAAAAAGGGAACTAAAACCAACTGCAGGGCAAAGGACCGTAAGGTTATCTGATACCCACTGTTGACTGTTCAAGTCACGTCAGTGATGTCATTTACCGTGATACAACAAACTCACAGTGGGTGCTATTTATGAAAAGGTTTGTTGAAACCCATATTGTGCTTTCATTCATCAAGCGTGTCGAGATCAAGTTCAGCAATCGGAACACTTGCTGTCCCAGTAGTGGGTGCACTACCACAGCCCACCAGTCATGACCACAATAGTGTAAGCAATGGTGGCGGACTCACCTTGCTCGAGTGTATATGTCACTCATCATCGTGTGAAAAGCACCTTCTCGGTTCTCCAAGATGTGGTTGAAGGTATTCACGTGGCCTAGGTAGACGTCCATATATGCATTTGCAGAGAACTCCATACTCTGCTGCTCCCCAGTACGCCACTCATAGAGAGTCGCATACAGCTAATATGTTACATCAGCACGGTACATGGTAAGAGTAAAAGTAAAATATGACTCACCGCAGTTGCAACCAGGGCAACCATGGGAATAGGGACCTCCCGATTTACCACTCCATTGGCACCTTGATATGTTGGAAAAAGATGTTCAAATCGGGCTGCAAAAGACGTTGACCCGCCACTAAAATACAAGTCTCGGATAACTGCAATAATTCGGTCATTTCGATAAGGCTGTGAACGCCTCACAGGTCCATTGGCTCCCATACCCTGTGATGAAGTCAGAACGCGTCATCAAAATGTTTTGCACTTACACCGAATGCAATTGGGAACGTATAGGTATAGATTGATAGTTGCCTCTGAACCACCTGGGCAATTTCAGGTGCTGAGCCAATAGCAAAGAACGCCGCTACGCTAACTGCGTTGCAGCGCTCCTTGACTTCAGCACGAAAATGGGATATCCGTGCACGTGGCTGTCAATTGACGTCAGTGAAGTCGTCTTCAAAGTCATAAAACATACCAGGGAAACAAGCCTGGCCATATATTCATCGTCGGCTTGAAGTCGCCATTGTACAATAGCACCGCCGGGTTTGTGGTTCTCTGCAGCAACACCAAGAGCATCCCTGGTCAGGGTGAAAGCAACGTTTGCATCCGGGAAGGCATTTTGAAATAATAGGGAAGCCCGGAGATTCTCAATCGCGTCCTGAACAATCACACGGATTAGCGGGCGCTGGTTGGTCAGCATGAGTTTGGTCGAGCCATCAGCAAAGATCAGGTCTGTATCGACACGCAAGACAGGCACAGGTGACTCGGGTGACTCAGGCATCACGCGCCTCTTCACAGGAGTCTCAGTCGGCAACACGGACTCGACTGCTCTTAATGATCAGCGCCGAAGAAGGGACAACAAATTATATTAAAAAAAGTTCACCTGAGAGCTCAGCTATCAGTGTTCCTGTGCCAGGCGTCGTTGGCAGCTGCGTTGGTGTGGGAACAGGGGTAGCGTCTGCGGAAGTATGGCCGGTCGGTCCGCCAAATGTGTCAAGAGAGTCGATACTCTGTCTGGAACTCAGCTTCGCTGGACGAGACAGAACTATACCACCTGAACCCTTCCAGGTGGGCCGCTGTGAAAGTAGACATCAGCTTAAGTGCCCTAAAGGACGTCGCAAACTTACCTCGAGTGCCATAACCTCAGAGAACCTCGCAGGGTTTTTGAGAGCAAGGTCGACCATTGGGTCATTGTCATCTTCCTCGGTCTCTGTTAAGCCATCGTGGCCATCCACCTCCGGATTGAAAAAGTCTTCAGTGTTACGATAGGAGGGAGTGTGGGTGGTAGTCGAAGCTGAAGTCGAAGCTGAAAATTTTCGTTTGTTTGAAGAACAAACATATTAGTAATCTTTTCCCTCACCGCGTTTCACCTGAACTTGGTTGCCCTTTATCGCGCCACCATCGTACTCTCGCTGATTCACTATCTCACTTTCATGGGCTATACTGAGTGGCATCGGACGACTACAAGCAGGGCCTTTAGATACTTCAAGGTCAGTTCTACCCTGGCATCTCTTTGTGATGCACATACCAACGATTCGGGCTCTCTTAGCAGTGCTCACCCGTGTTTCCGAGGGCATGGACGTAGCTGTGTTTCTGGAGCTGAAGGTACGTTTTTCGCGTGCTTGTAATAGTGAGATTCGTGCCTTACCCCACAAAGTTTTAGGCCTACCTGGTAGGGGGTCGCTGAGACATGCTGTGTTGCGGTTTGAGCCCACAGTATTACTTTGGTTCGATGTACCCATGTGAGTCGAAGTTTGTAATGGAGCATTGTTATCGATCGGTGCCACATGTGGGAGATCCGTCTGAGGACCCATCTGAGAACGGCGAGTTCGTGGGGCCATCTATGGGGCTCAAAACGAAGGTAACAAGAACGAGAGGGAGTGTTGCGCAAATATGACCAAGTAATGACAGGAATCGGAATGGGGAATGGGGATGAAAGTACGTCCTCTTTATATTGATAATTCTTTGCGCCAACTAAAAAACATTAAAGGTCCACTCATTGGATCGCGCCCTCTTCCTCCGCCCATCACTGCCATCATGACCCGAGCGCGAGCCCGTTGTCGTGGCTGCAGTCGGTCCTTCAGCCCTCGTGGCCTTTCTCAACACGCTAACAGGTCTCAGGATCCGAAATGCTGCGCCTCAAAAGCGTCTATGCGAACGCCGTTCGCATTTCAAACACATGCAGGGTCTAAGTTAGTCTCAAACTCAAATCCTACATCATGGGACAGCGGAGGCGGCACTAGTAGTGCGTCAAGTGTTGAGCACAGCACAGGTAATGTCTTGTGGTCGTGTGCACCGGACTTGCTGACGCACATCAATTTCAGTTGTTGCTAACGCTGATACCGCTGACATGATACAGCCTGATGGCGAAGATGCCACTAGGCCCACTGATGAAGACGCCGCTAGGCCTACTGACGACGAAGATGCCACTAGGCCCACTGACGACGAAGACGCCGCTAGGCCCACTGACGGCGAAGATCCAGCTGACACCATAGATGCCAACATTCTCGAACTATTGGCTCAAGACTTCAATTGTGATGCCACACTCAACCCTGGACAAGGTCATTCCGCATCGTCGGATCGATCTCAATCCCTCGAGTCACAGCAACCAGACCCAGTGCCGCCGCCGCCACCGCTTATACCCTCTGAATGCAGCAATACGGATGACCTGTCACCGTTGATCGTCGACAGCTTTCCACATGGCAGTCCAGGTGCACCAATACCTGGTGCACGTCAGGGTTCTCATCCATATCAGTCCAGTCAAGAGGCCTTCGGGAATTCTATTTGGGCACCTTTTCGCTCCCAGTGTGACTGGGAGATCGCGCGTTGGGCTAAAATGCGTGGGCCGACGTCATCGGCTGTTGCCGATTTACTCGCAATCCCTGAGGTATGTGCACTACTTTTATTGTTTATTGCGTTACTAACGCAAATCGGAAGGTCGTTGACAGACTTCAATTGTCATATCACACGCCAAAAGAATTGAATGACATTATCGACAGGGAGTTACCAGGGCGCCCTCCATTCAAGTGCGAGGACATGGATATCGCAGGTGATACCCTTCAGTTTTACTTCCGTGACATACTGCAATGCATTCGGTCCCTATACGGCGATCCAGAGTTTGCGCGTGACCTAGTGTTTGCGCCAGAGCGCCACTATACCGATCACAACCGGACGTGCCGTGTGTATAGCGAGATGCACACTGGCGACTGGTGGTGGGCAGTACAGGTACGCTCTCTTTTCTTATTCAGGCTCCAGTGCTTACTTACAAGTTGTGATAGATGTCCCTTGAGGCACATAGACCAGGCGCTACTGTCGTCCCGATTATCATCTCCTCTGACAAGACACAGCTGACCCTTTTTCGTGGGAAGGCTGCATACCCTATCTATCTTACAAT
>WTXK01001046.1:0-11188 GCA_025769895.1 Lactarius psammicola
GGATATCTTGGACACGATTCGTTACACATTATTAACTTTTATAATGACGTGGAAGACACGACTGCTTTACAGACATTACTTTCACTTGACTTGGACCCACAAATACCTACCATGCTTTTAGGCAACTTCAATCTCCATTCACTGCGGTGGTTGCTGTGGGATTGGACCCCATCTCCGTGAGTGGCAGTTTTCGAGCAGTGGGCAGGCACCCAGGCTCTGGAACTCGCAACCACGCCAGGAGAAATCACACGAAGGGGAAATGAAGGTGAACGCGCCAGTATGCTGGACTTAGTCTGGCATAACTGTGCGGCGGTCGCTTCACTTTCCCTTACCCCACCTATTACGGACTGGGAGGCCTCCTTAGGCTCTGATCACGCAGGAATCCGCACTCAGTGGCTCCTTGAGGGATTCTTCCTCGGAACCAAGCAAGCGGTGCGGACTGTTTATGATTGTACTCTTCAAGGGGAGGACGAGTGCACGGCATGGCTTGACGAAATCACGTGCGGACTCCCTTATGTCAATACTATTTGGGACACGCCGGCGTCAATTGAGCGATCAGCAGAGAAAATACAGGAAGCCATCGTCAAGGCGTGCGAAGTCTCCTTCAAAAAGAAACCTCCGGGCAAGGCCAGGAGCAACAGATGGTGGAATAAGGTCTGCGCGGAAGTGGTATCAAAACTTCGCACCCTCCCACCAGGTGACACACCAGAATGCAAAGAAGCGGCCAAGACACTTAAAAAGGTCACGAGGGAGGCCAAACGCGAATATTATGAGAAGATCGTCACCACCTGGAACATTTGGGAGGTCGCACAATGGAGGCATGGATGACGTCTAGCCAGCATCCCAGCTCTAAGGCTGGCGTCTGGAATCCTATCCTTCTCACAAAAAGATATTGCTGACGAGCTAGCCAAGCGCTTTTTCATTGAAGAGCTCGACGAAATCGAAGTAGCACAAGATAGTGACCCACCCAACGTGCCTACACGGGATTGGGCTCCAATCAAAGCAGAGGAAGTCGAGGCTCTCTTTCCCAAATGCTCAAATGTATCAGCTCCCGGAGACTTGGGCGTCTCATGGGAAATCATCAAAAAGTCATGGGACTGTACTAAAGATTGTTTACTAGCACTATTCGACGCGTGTATGCAAATGGGCTATCACCCCAAGGTTTGGAAAAAGGCAACGGTTGTAGTCATCCTGAAGCCAGGAAAAAACGACTACTTGGCAGCCAAGTCATATCAACCCATCTCACTCATCGAGTGTCTTAGCAAATTATTGGAGAAGGTAGTGGCAAAGCGCTTTCTCTATGACGTGGACAAGTTTCGACTTCTTCCCACCATGCAATTCGGCACTAGGGCTTTTTCGAGCACCTTAGATGCTGGTCTCACAATCTGTCATGACGCTCAGGTACAACTACGGCTCGGATGCAAATGTGGAGCCCTGCTTTTTGACATAAGCAGGTTCTTTGACCATGTACACAAGTCTAGGCTGGTTCATGTGCTTAGAAATCTAGGCTTCGCTCAGTCAGTTACTCAATGGGTTGGGTCCTTTCTAGAAGGCAGGAGGGTCACTATGGCCTTCAACAGCGAACTTTGCGAAGAACGCGACCAACCTATTGGCACTCCACAGGGCTCTCCGCTCTCCCCTATCCTCTCCACACTCTACACATCCACTTTACTTAAACTCCTTCCCCCCTCTGACAGCTCCACACTGGGTATGTACGTTGATGACAGACTAATCTTTGCTCATGGCAAAGACTGGGCCGAAGTTGATGAACGAATCCAGTTACGATATTCACAGGCAGAGCTTTGGTTACGCAACTCCAATTTGTTTATTGAACCATCTAAAACCGAACTCATCTATTTCCATACTCCATGGGCACGCTTGGCATCAAGCCCCCCCTCATTCCTTTACCTTACAGACATTACCCGGAATACGTACTATACAGTACACCCTTCTGCTACAGTACGATATCTGGGTTTCTTTATTAACCACAAATTCAACTGGGGACCGCACGTGACCACGATGTGCAATCAGGCACGTGCGTCCATCAAGTCTTTACAGATGCTTGGCAACTCCATCCGGGGGATATCCACAGTCAGCTGGTGACTGGTGTTCAACGCGGTCTGCCTACCTGTCCTTTCATACAGATGTCAACTATGGATGACATCACCAAAATGCAAGAGCCTCACGGCACAAATCTAGAAGGTAATGAACGAGGGGGTACGTGTAGTGAGTGGCACATTTCGCACCGCTCCTCGCGAACCTCTTCACAAGCTACTCTGCATTCTCCCAGTGAGGATCTTCCTGGAGAAACTAACATCTACTTCTGCCACCAGACTGACCCATGTTCCCTGTACATCTCAGCTTCTAACCCATCTGGGGAGGAACTGGATGGATGCAGTTCAGAATGGCCGGGACACCAGCAATGGTGGACCCATACAAGTCAGAGCACAGGCGGCCCAGTCTGAAGGGTTGCTGCAGCACCCCACTGCCTTGGAGGCTCTCAGTGCACGAGTTGACCCAAGATGTCCTCGGACCAACATCACCACTTTTGCCCCCTGGGAGGTCCCTAACTGGGCAGCGAAAGTGGAGGCCAAGGGGATGGACAGACCCCAGGACTGGAAAGCATGGGTGGAAAAGCTCTACAGTGATGCCCCTAACACAAGTACAGCAATCATTTGCCTTGCCGGAACGGTTTCTAACAGGGGCCGGGCTGACAATAAGGAGGTTGGCTCTGCCGCCACCTGTTTTACTATTGGGGGAGAGCAGTACGTCCAGAAATGGTGTATGGGCTCTGAGGTTTCCTCTTCGGACGTCAGTCTGTTTGGGGTCAGCAAGGCAGTGGAGTCACTCTGCCAGAAATTTTCAAATGGGGTCGTGCCCAGCAATTTGTACATACTGTGTTCGGACTGGTCAGCTCTGCAACAGATCACCAATATCCGCGGAGTTAACAACCAAAAGGAGATATTATGGTTCCATTACGCACTCACAGAATTTTTCTCGGTTGATAGGGATTCAAGGTTACACTTGGTGTGGTCTCCGGTTCTCAGACGACACACACAATTTACCCTTGCCCGGAAAGCCGCCTTGGATTGTTGCACCACTACCTCCTCCCCATCTGTGAACAGCGTGCAGTCTGCCGTGTTCAACAAATCACTTGCTTGTCAGACGGCATTCACCAACTGGGCCACAGACTGGATTCGAGATCAGAGACAAAAATCCGGTCGAGACTTTGCAGTCTATGACCTAGCCATTACCAAACCGCCTGATGGGTCCAACCACCCACTCTTTTCGGCTGCAGTCCCCCTGAAGAAGAAGCTGGGAACTCAAGATAAACCCGAGTTCCTGGTTTCAAGATGCACTCATTGTACAGCCATGTAAATGGCGGTATGTCATTCTTTCACTGCCGAATATACCCACCGCCACCGTCCGGACCTCCCCTCTGAAGCTGCACAATGTTCATGTGGTTTTAGGGACCGGACCATCCACCACTTGCTTTACGAGTGCCCATGTTACATTAGTGCCTGTAACTTCATTCACACCCCCTCTAACACAACTCCATGGACGCGTACAAGGTTCATGAGGATGCCTATGGGGAAACTTTTCAATGGGGAGCATGTCAAATGGCTCCTCATTTACTTGCAACGTTCAAAGGCTGGCTTAAGACTGGAGACAGGCTTAGAGCCATTTGATCCAGGGTAAATGTGCATCTAAGGGTTCCATGACTCCACTTCGGTGATCCGGTCCATTACATACTCATGCCTGCAGTTCTTTCACGGACTTTACTGTACGTTTGATCACATACAACTTTACTTTACAATTGATCCCCTTTGGAAGGGTATCATACGCCTCATGACTAGCTTCGCGCGACCTCCATTACATTACAACTCTCAAATTTGTCATACATCCTGACAAGACCGGTCTTGTATTATTATACTGCCCCAGAATAAATATGGTTCAAAAAAAAAAAAAAAAAAAAGAACCGTGGAAAGAAACTAGGTGGGCCATGGTCAGCACTGAGCAAAGAAAGTAAACCAAGAGACCTTATTCTCCAATTAAGGATTCCAAACTCAACCCCCTCAAAATTTGAACAATGCACAAGACAGATGGCAAATATGGCACGCAATTACCACAACAATCTCCAATATGAAGACCTAGACATGCCAGATGAACACCTGCAATATGAGACCAAAGTAAGAAAGATACTCAGCAAAATACCACCAAACCAATGCCTGTCAGAAGAAAGGAAAGAGGCTTTTGAATGGCTGGTCCCACCAAAACATGTCAAAGAGGCACTATCACTTGCAAAGAATGGGACAGCCACAGGAATGGACAGATGCCCATAAGAGTTATGGAAAAAACTAAACAAAAGATATGAAAACACATGAGAAGAAGGAAAAGAAGGCGTTGATATCGTGGACACCCTTGCAACAATATACCAAGACATCCAAGAACACAGAGTGGATGGGAGATCCAACTTCACGTTAGGGTGGATGTGCCCAATCTACAAGAAAAAAGACAAAAGAGAAATAAGCAACTACCGCCCCATAACCCTCCTCAACACGGATTACAAGTTACTCACCAAAGTCCTAGCGATCCAACTAATGAAACATATCCCAGCTATGGTCCACCCTGACCAGGCAGGGTTCATCCCAAACCGCTCAATCTTTGACCACATACAACTAGTGAAATCGATAATAAACTACACAGAAGCCATGGAAGTGAATGGAACCATTGTTGCCCTTGATCAAGAAAAGGCCTATGACAAAATATGACATAAGTATCTATGGGAAACATTGAGTGAATACAACCTACTGCCCCCCTTCACCAACACAATAAAAGCCCTATACAAGGACGCACATACCCAGGTAGCAATAAATGGGGAATTCAGCACCCCCTTCCAAGTAATGAGAGGCGTTCAACAAGGCGACCCACTCTCCTGCGCCCTTTTTGACCTAGCAATTGAACCATTAGCTTGCAAGATCAGAAACGATGCAAACCTAAAAGGAATAAACATATCGGGCCTTGAAGACAAAATAATAGTGAACATGTTCGTGGATGGCACTACCTTATACCTAAGCAACGAGGATAGACTTGACCGTGTAGAAGAAATCCTAAGAGACTGGTGCAAAGTGTCAGGCGTGAAATTTAACATAGAGAAAACAGAAATCATACCCATCGGAACCGCCGAACACAGGGGAGAGGTGGCCATGTCACGCAAGATCAACCCTAACAACACCAACCAACTAGATAACAAAATCAGAATAGCAGGAGACAGAGATGCAATCCATCTCCTGGGGGCTTGGATAGGCAACAAGATAGAGGACCTCACACCTTGGGAACGCATTATAGACCTGATTAAAATAGACATTGAGCGATGGTCAAAAATCCACCCAACCCTCCAGGGCAAACGACTAATAGCCCAAGTGATAATAGAAGGCCGCACCCAATACCTGGCAAAAGTCCAGGGCATGCCACCGGAAATAGAGAGGGCCATTCAGAAATTAATCCAAAACTTCATGTGGGATAGCAAAAACACTCCTAGGGTTGCCCCAAGTACACTGGAACAGCCCCTAGAAAAGGGGGGCCTAAACCTGCTGAATATCAAAACGAGAAACAAAGCTATTGACATTATGTGGCTAAAAGCCTACCTCAACTTCTTGCCGACATGCCCAACATGGGCAGTAATAAAGGACCTCCTCATTAACGCAGTGGCCCCACCGAATATATCCCCCCTTGGCAGATTTAACACATTCATGCAAAACTGGGACCCCCCAACCAGAGGGTGCAGATCCTCCCACCTAAACAGCGACATAATGAGAATGATTAGAATAGTGAAAAAGAATAACACAAACCTAGCCGCACTACGGATAGCTCCAAATATTAGTGCGCAACTGCCAGCATGGTACCACGTCAAAGCAGAACATCGCCCCCTATCCAGCATCGCCTCCAAATGCCTCCTGAGAAGACACCAAATACACACAGTAGCGGACCTAATACGAATGTCAGAAAGACTAAGACCAAGCCAAGCAAGCCATCACATACCCGACCTAACATGCATATGTATAGAATGCATAAGAGATAGGATGAAAGGATGTACAAACCCACAATAAATGCATGAAAGAAGCACTCACCCGAATCACCGGAATCGCCCCAAAGTTCAATCCTATCATAGGAATAACTCAGTGTGATAACCTATCACTCACCCCAACTCATGTTGCACATAGCCAAACTGCGAAAGAAAATGAGGACAAGTTGCTATTCGACCCAGAAATATCCTGCAAAACAGACCTTACGCAATGCTTCCGCATTTTCACTAATCCAACCCAAACCTCCCAACTACCAGTCAGAAGACAACACGCACCTGGCTTCAACCTCCCAAACCAAATGCTATCAGTCTACACAGACAGAGCCTGTTTTAACAATGGGAAGCAGAATGCACGATGCGGAGGCGGAGTCTGGGTAGGCCCAGATAGTCGCTTTAACGTGTCCATACAAGTGCCCAGACAGGAGCAATCAAACCAAGTAGGAGAGATTGTGGCAGTAATCCACGCTGCCAGTATGATCCCCACATTCTGGCCCATAATCATTAAGACGGACTCAAAATATGTAATTGAGGGCCTAACAAAACACCTAGATGAATGGGAAAACAGAGGATGGATAGAAATAAAAAAATGCGAACCTCTTCAAGAAAGCAGCCTACCTCCTACAATGCCACACTGCCCCAACCTTCTTCAAATGGGTGAAAGGCCATAACAGGGATCTAGGGAATGAAAAGAGTGATGAACTAGCAAAAGAAGGTGCAACCAAAGATGAACCTGACGACCTACCACTGGACATCCCGCTGGAGTATGACCTCCAAGGAGCGAAACTGGTGACAATGACCCAGGCAATAGCGTATAGGGGAATACGAGCCCAGAAAAATCCCCCAACATGCCAAACAATGACAAGAAACCTAGACATAGCAAGAACCGCAATTAGTAATTTCACCCACCAACACAAAACCAATAGTGCTATATGGAAAGGGATGAGGAAAAGGACAATACATCCAAGAATACAGCAATTCCTCTACAAAGCAACTCATGGTGCCTATATGATCAGAGAATTCTGGTCAAACATACCAGGTTATGAGACGAGGGGCCAATGCCCACAGTGTCAAACCACCGAAAACATGGACCATATACTAACAACCTGCACAACCAAACCAGTTAGGTTAATATGGGGCTTAGCCAGCAAAACATGGCCCCACGCATCAGAGCTATGGCCAAACATAAACCTCAGAATAATCTAGGTTGTGGAAACCTCACTATCCCAGAAGAGGTCGACCAAGCAAACAACTGGTGTAACCAGACAAGGAACAAGAAAGAGGGGATGATCAGATTATTACAAATCCTGATCTCAGAATCAGCACACCTAATGTGATGACTTACTCTTGGTAAGTCAAGCAGAACTTGGGGCACTTAGGAAGGTGACAACAGATAAGAGGGACGACAAAGAGAGCGATGTGAAGAGAGCAGAGGAAGACTTTGAACACAAGCAAGAGGCAGAGGAGGTGGAGCAAACCAATGGTGGTGAGCTGCACAGAAGACTGGAGGCTTGCAAGTGGGAGTTCACAAGTGGACAGTCTGAGGGACTGTCTGTTGTATTGCTCTAGCTTATATACCTGGCTACATGGTGTTTACATAATGGAATACTCTGGAAACTGATAGAAACTCTATAAATACCATCCAATGGCAATAGTCTCTCTGAGACCTGGTGACCTTTTCCGCAGTTCTACTGTGGAAACTGGTAGAAGTCTGTAGAAGGTTGTAGAAGGTGGTAGAACATTCCACAAGGTCTGATCACATGGCAGATCACGTGACAAATCACGTGACCCTCGGAGTATAATTTCAAACTCCGATCCCGGATTTCCTAATTAGGAAGTTGATTACATAATACCGGACCGGACCGGACTGGCCTGAACTTTTGAGTCATAACCTAAGCTTGACGGTTCATGACAGTATCCCCTCTTTAAGGTCTTGCTGCGCCGACAGCATCCTCAGGTTACTTGGTTGAGGGGCTCTTGGGTTATTTGCATGGTACTGTTGTACTAGTAGGTTTGCATGCTTCATTTGTGATGCTGGCAACCAGGAGTTTTCTGAACTTGGGTACCCTTTCCACTTGACTAGATATTGTATTCCTTTCTTGTTGGGCAAAAGTCTGGACTGGAGGATTGTTTCTACTTCATAGTGGTCTTCTTCCCCCTGGACTATTTCTGAGGGTGGTCTGGTGAAGTTGGGTCCATGGGCTGTGGTTTCTTTATAGGGGGAAATAAGGGAGTTGTGGAAGACTGGGTGGATACGCCATGACTTTGGTAATTGGAGTTTGCAATTGACTCCCCAACAAGATAATACTTTGAATGGTCCATGTTGTCTAGGGGCCAACTTGGCCTTTGGATGGGTAGTGTGGACGTTAGTTCCTTCTAACCAGACTTGGTCTCCTGGTTTGGGTTCATAGGTAGCGGTGGATACGCGAGTATTCTTCATAACCTCTGCAGCTACTTTTAGAGCTGCTGTGACTTCAGACCTAATTTGTTCCAAGGCTCAAAGGCGCTCCTCAACTGTGGGTATCTTGGTGGCAAAGTTTACTGGTGGGATGAACTCTGGTTTAAAGCCATACCAGGTTTCAAATGGTGATCTTCCTGTGGCACTGTGCTGTCTTGCATTGTGCGCAAATTCCATGAAGGGTATTAGCTCTACCCAATTGTCAACTTGAAAGTTGCAAAAGATGCGGAGGTATTGCTCCAATTCTTGGTTGACTCTTTCTGTTTCTCCATCTGTTTGGGGATGAAAGGCAGTAGACATTGTGGACTTGACTCCTAGTTTTCCCCAAATTTCTTGCATGACTTTTGACACAAACTGTGGGCCTCTATCTGATATGACTTGTCTTGGTAGGCCTGTGCGTCTCCAAACTTGGTCTATGTATAACTTGGATGTTTCTTCCGCTGTGATGGTCTTGGTACATGGTGTGATAATAACAGCCTTGCTAAGGTGATCAACCACCACAAATAGTGAGTCGTATCCTTGGGAAGTGGGGAGGTCTGTGATGAAGTCCATGGTGATTATTCCCCAGATATCTGTGGGGATTTGATTTGGTTGCAGAGGTACTTGGTTTCTTGGCTTTATTTTTGTAGCTTGACATGTAGCACATCCATCTATATAACTCTTGACAAAGGTGGACATTCCTGGCCACCAGAAATCTCTTGATACTAATTCATAAGTTTTCCATCTTCCTGGGTGTCCTAAGGCGATATGTTCATGATGTAACTTGACAACACTTCTTCGTAATTCTTTATTTTTTGGGATATAGACCAGTCCCTTGTATAAGATGATTCCATCTTCTAAGTTCCAATCTTCTAGGCCTTTTGTGAGAGATCTTGGGCCATTCTTTAAGATTACTTCCAATGCTTGACTGACTTCTTTGTCATATTCTTGGGCTGCTTTAATTTGCTGGCGTAATACTGTGTTTCCTTCTACTTTGATTCCTGCAGGGTGAGTTGCGTGTATTGCAAAAAACTTGTCATTGAGGAGCACGTGATCATTTTCTTCGGGTGCTATCCCCTCTTTAAGATCTGTTTGCCTGGACAGCGCATTGGCTTTGTTTTGGGTGCTGGGTTTGTGGATAATTGTAAACTTGAAGCGTGATAAAAAGAGAGCCCAACACACTTGTTGTCGAGTAAGGCATTGCTTCGTGGTGAAATAAACTAGGTTGCTATGGTCCGACCAGATTTCCAATACATCTTCTCTACCTTCCAAGTAGTGGTGAAATATTTCCAAAGCTTGAATAATAGCCAGAAGTTCTTTGTCGTGTATTATGTAGTTCCTTTCTGCTGGTTGTAAGGACTTGGAGTGATATGCAATAGGGTACCATCTGTTTAACACGTCTGGTTGTTCCAAAATTGCCCCTGTGGCGAAGTCGCTGGTGTCTGTGATGAGGCGAAATGGCTTGCTGTGATCTGGTAACGCCAATACTGGTGCTGTGGTAAAGGCAGTAACAAGGGTGTGGAAGGCTGTGTCTGCTGCTGTTCCCCAAACAAAGGGGAAATCCTTCTTAGTGAGTTCAAAAAGTGGTTGTGCAATATGGGAAAAGTCCTTGATAAATCTTTGATAAAAGTTGCAGAACCCTAAGAAGGCTTGGACTTGTTTAACTGTCTTGGGGGGTGGCCAACCTGTAATGCCAGGCTATTTTAGCTGGATCCATAGCTATTTGGCCCTCAGAGATAATAATTCCCAAGTATTCAATTGTTGTTTGCGCGAATGAACACTTTTCTGGCTTGAGGTATAGGTCAAACTTGTCCAGTTTTGACAAGACCATGTCCGTAAGCTTGGTTAACAAGGTGAGGTCTTCTGCAAAGATTAGAATGTCGTCTAGATAGACCACAACATGGCCTTCATCCACCATGTCCTTTGAATATGTTGTTCATAAATGTCTGGAAGGTGGCAGGGGCATTGCAGAGACCAAAGGTCATGACTGTGGGTTCAAATAGACCAAGGGGTGTCTTGAAGGCAGCTTTGTATTCATCGCCTTCCCGAATTCGAATGTTGTTGTATCCCCATCTGATGTCTAACTTGGTAAAGTATCTGGCACTGCGTAGCTTGTCTATGAGTTCTGGGATTAGTGGTAATGGTGCCGCATTCTTGATAGTAATGTCATTGAGGCCCCTGTAATCCTGCACAGGGCGTAGTTTTCCATCTTTCTTGTCGACAAAGAAGAAAGGGCTGGCTATAGGTGACTTTGAAGGGTGAATATATCCTCGCCGTAAATGTTCTGTGATGTATTCTTTCAAGGCATCTGATTCCTTTGGCATAAGTCGATAAATAGAGCAATTCTTCATTGCTGATCCTGGCTCTAAATCGATGGCGTGGTCCCAAGGTTGGTGCTGTGGTAGACATTGTGAGGCTTCCTCACTAAAGACTTTGGAGTACTTCTTGAATTGTGCTGGGATATGGTCCATGGAGGCTTTAGGCACTGTTTTGGCTGCTATTTCTGTACTAGTTGTTGTCTTTGCACGAATGGCTAAGTGGTCATACTTGAGGAAACTGTGAATGTGTAGGAAAGAGTCGATTGCGTCTTCTGAAATGTGTCCTCTTCCTGTTCTGGGTCATCTTCTTTTGCTAATATGGTGTTTATTGTAGTAGCGCGTGTCTGTGCT
>WTXK01001047.1:0-11175 GCA_025769895.1 Lactarius psammicola
TAGTCCCCTGCGGGTCCCATCCCAGTCCCTGTCGTCTCCCGCTCGCCACCCCTGATCCCCGATCAACTACGAGCGCGTTGCCGAGTTAGATCCATCTCCCCTTCCATCCTCCAATCAGGAGAACCGCCGCCCCCCTTGATTTTCCCGCATTTCCAGCCCCCTCCTTGTGCCACTTCATTGGGGAACACCCCACCAGTTCATCGCCGTCACCACCCCTCAAGGAGAAGCTTGGAGGCCTCTCCCTTTCACCTCAAGGAGACTTGAGAAGATTCCCTTGCCGACGCCCTCCTACGCGAAGCCCGCGTATTTCCCTCTGTTACCCCCTTCCGGATTCCTCCCCCTCATCTGTATTACATTCTCCCCCGCACTATCGACCCGTCCCACCCGAGTTCCCACGCTCTACGTGTGTTCCAAGGCTGTACTAGACGCCCCTGGAACAGGCCTTCCCACGGGTCGATAAGGTATAATTTCAGGGAAGGAATAAGGGACGCGTTCGCCCCCCTCGGTAACTCCTATTAGAGCCAGGGTAATACTGATACCTTTGGTAACTGTTGGAAGGTTCAGACTTTTTTTTGAATGGACGTGGTGGTGCAACATCTTAACGGACATTTTTGCGTTTCGGCTCGGACGGCCGAATTTTGCAGTTAATCAAGGCTACGGTTTCGAGGAACCTTTATTGCTTCGGCCCTCGTCCTTTTGGGCTTACGTATAGTTTTTACTCCCCGCATTTCCGCTCGACCCCTATTGAGTACATCGCGACGTACCCTGACTCCCAGCCACTTTGAGTAAAAGTGGTTATGAGATTTCCTTTTCGAGTCTGAACTGAGTGGGTTCAAGAAAAACGTCAACCAACCTAAAGTAAGTTTGTTTTTTTCCTTGGTCTTGAAACTATAAACCGGTTTAGCGGTTTTAAGTGTCAAACTCCACCCTTTGCAAACCCCCTTCCCTTCTAACGGAATGAGCAACCAGCTTAGAGAAAAGCCCGGGAAGCAAACTTCAATTCCCACAGACTAAGGCAGCTAGAGGCGCCGTTTTTCCCTCCGAGTCTCTCACCGATACTTCCTCTTATCGTCAAGTTGACTGTTGGGCGACTGCCCTTTTGTGGTCAACTCCCTCTTGTTTTCCCTGTCTGGGCAGAAGACATTGGCCCGGAAACCTACGAAGAATTATCAACAATCTTGAAGACATTGTTGACGGCTTCCCTAGCCACAACTCCTGTACTGGCACTTGAACAGACACCACCACTCTCACTAATCACCCCGTTAACACAACTACTCTTTGTGGAGCAAGAGCGACTACCTCTGGTTCTACGACTCCCAAAAGAAGGAACTCCTTATCAGGTGTATTATTAGCGGAACCAAGATCCGCTACCTGGACCATTTCCGACTCGATTACGAAGGGATTCGTTTATCAATTTCACGAACTCCGAGTCAAAAGTAGAAGAAGGACGTTTCCAGACCGACTAGTCATCAACTGAAGGAGAAGAGCTTACATACTCCTGGGAAACTAAAAGTCTGGGACACTACTTTGTCTAATCCGACCACCGCCTCATTAATCCCAAGTTTACCACGACCCCCTGAATGCCCAAATTCCCCAGAGTGGGTAGAACTCGCCACTGATCGCCTCCGTTATCCCGACCCTCCAAGTCTTCTGTCCCGTATTACAGACGAATACAGTCCTCTCCCTTCGAGCTCCATCGATTCCTCCACCACTGCTGTAACTGACAGTTGGGAAAAACACTTATCAAGGACCTTGTTGGTGTAGACAAGAAGTGTGTACCTGTGGTTATAGACCAGATACTCCCCCAACTCCCCCTAACGTAACCCTTTGGGCACCCGGACTAAATTTACCTACCTTCGAGGGAAGCGTAGAGAACTTTTAGATATTTTGTCGGGACCTACTTTGACAAAAAGTGTTAAGTCATAACTTTGCACGAAAACCTGAGCATTTTATGAGTGTAAATACGACCCTGGAAACCCATTACAAATTGGGCTATCAACCTGGCATCCTCTACTTCGAGAAGGCATCACTGGCGCTTCACAGTAGAAAACCCTCCCTTGGCATCCCCCAGAAACCTTCTAGAAAGACCATTCGACGGGAAAGGGCTCCAGCCTGTTTCAAGAATTAATCAAGCAGGACCCAGCGAACCCGTCTACCCAAGTATCCAACTATCCCCTGTTGCGAGGCAACACTCCACGAGCAGTGAAGAAGCTCAGCGCCTTCAGACCCAACCCCCGCCTGTTCTGTCACCTCCCTGAGACTATCTACGTCTCTGAGCATCTCCCTACGAGGAATCCCCGTGAACTTGACGTCTTCAAGAATCACTGTTTTATTCAGAAACAAGCTCATACACAAGAAGTACTTGTGCTCGCACTACCGCTAGAGTTAGCAAGAGACGTCACAACGTCACCCCTGAACTTTGAAAATTTCCTGTGGAAGACCAAGACCACCCTTTCACAGTACGGGATCTTTGAAGAGTATCATTGGATCCGCCGCCAGAAAAGACGTGGCCGCCCTGACAAAGCTATATTGGAACCAGCGTATCAAGTTTTCTACGAGTGGACGCAGAACGGTTGGACCGTTACCCGACTTCCTCGCCCAGAAGTGAATGCAGGAAGAGCTCACTGAGGAAGAAAGAAGGCACACTCCTGGTTATTTCAATAACCCGTTTTATTCCCCAAACAATCGACTCATCCACGCCACCTGGAACGACCTAGAAATAACAAGCCCCACTGGTCGTTTTCCCTGGACCATAGTAGCAATCCAAAGACACCTGAACCTTGACGACTTTGAAGAAGTCTATCCCAATATCAAACAAATCCAGAACCTCAATTGGAGGACCCTCTACGGAACTTACCGTGGAAAGAACGTTCACTGGTCCCTCTCTCTCCATTGTTGGAAGTACAATAACAATCGAGACGTCCATTTTCCTTGATCCAGAAGAAAACCTTTCTGAAGATTCTTCTGCTCCCGCGTCCCCTTCGAGCACCGCCCCTGACCAGACCAGTGAAGAAGCCGAGGTTTCCCAAATCCTCGACAGTACCACCTCTGTCCTTACAGGGCTCCTAGCTCAGATCACTTCACGACCCGCTACTCCTCGAGCATCTCCAAGTACCCCTGGACCGAGTCGCTTCTTCAGCGCCTGCGGCAAATTCCCCTCCGAGACTCCCTTCGCCTCCCAACTACTGTAAGGAGCTACAGTACCTCCGGACACTCCTTCGCCCCCTGCCGTTACTGTTCAAGTTACAGTACCTCCTCCAATCCAAGCACCTCCCGTACTTCCAGTACCTCCACCGATCCACGCAGTACACGTCATGGCTGCAAATCCACCAACAAAGATTCTTGGTGCGGCACCTGAACCCTTTGAAGGGAAACCTGGCAACGCAGAAGCGTTTTGGAATAATTTGGAAAATTATTTCCACCTGAACACCGCCATCTTCGACACCGATAGTAAGAAGATTTCCCACGGCCCTCACCTATTTCAAGGTTGGAACTCCCGCGGGGGAGTGGGCACAAGACAAGCAGAAAGCTGCTCTCAATGCGACTCCAGTCAATTTTGGAACCTGGAACATTTCAAGACTGCTTTCAACAAGCATTTTATTCCCGCGCATACGGCTATGGAAGCCACCAATCTGATGTATACCCTAAAGATGGGTACCCGACCATTTAATGAATGGTATCAAGACTGGTCTACTCATGCTACACGAAGCGGAGCGAACGATGAAACCAAGATGTATGCATTCCGACAAGCCATCCCTATGGCTCTTCATGCCAAACTTATGGGCATATCCCCCCTCCCTGCGACCCTTGCTGATCTCGTGGACAAAGCACGAGAGTTCGATCACGTATATCGCATGTTCGCGAACACTGCCATTTCCAACGCATCCCGCGCCTCAAGTAACAGGCGACCTGCTTCCGGACGAGCTGTCCTGACCGAAGACGATAACATTAACGTCAACGCTTCTTCATCCCGTACCCCTGACCGAGCTAAAGGAAGGCTCACCAAAGAAGAACGCGATCACCGGTTTAAGAATAACCTGTGTCTGTACTGTGGCAAGCCAGGCCACATTCTCAAGGAATGCTTTGCAAAGACGCAAGCAATCAAAGCCCGAGGAGGCCGAAATGTCAAAGCACGAGGTGCTTTTGTTGAAGATCCAGATCAAGAGGAAGCCCCCAATGATCATCCGGCACAGATTGGTGCACTATATCGGAGAGATATTTCCAGCGAACGAGAGTTTGCGTCCGTTTCCAGCGAACGAGGATTCGCGTCTAGCAGCTGAAAATGAGGATTTTTAGCACCTTCCACTGTAGCACTGTCAGTTGGAAGTTTAAAGACCAGTGGCATTGTATGCGGCCTTTCCCTACTAGAGACGCTCGGAGCCGAGCCTGTACCAGTCGAGACAATACGAAATAGACGAGCGCCTTCTATTGTTCTCAGGGTGACACTAGTCGGGAAACTTACTGGGACGAGAAATCAGTGCCCGCGCCTTGCTAGATAGCGGCGCGGAGGGCATCATTATGAATGATGGGTTTGCGCGTGCAAACGGACTAACTTTACGAACTCTAGTGAAACCCCTTCCAGTTAGAAACGTGGATGGGTCGCCCAACAAAACGGGCTCTGTCAAGCATACCACGATCCAGAAGTTAAGGATCAGAACAGCGGAAGACGCTTATCACGACGAATTGGTTGAACTCTATGTCACCACCCTTGGGGAGCACGATATAATCCTAGGAACGGATTGGCTCCGAACCCACAATCCCGAAGATCAATTGGGCGATTCCCAAACTCGCTTTCACGCGATGTCCCGAGACCTGCACCCTGTCTACAAAGCCTGTAGTCATTTCATCCCGAGTACGCCAGACGCGCAACACTACGATCAACATTCTAGAGGTAGAATCAGAACCCGAGCAAGCCGATGCGGCTTTACTTCCAAGACCTGAGGAAGAAGACCTTCCTATTGAACGAGTGTTCTTTCAAGAGGCTATTGAGCCATTCCTGTGGAGTCACAGTTGGAGCAAGTACGACCACCTTGCTATTCGAGCCAAGATCACAACCAGTACCAAGTTAGCGGCAAAGACTGCCCCTAAACCTTCCACCGATCACATTCCGAGTCATTTCCAACGATACACGAGAGTGTTCAGCGAGGAGGCCTCTCATCGCCTGCCTGCGCACCAACCATGGGACCACGCCATCGATCTGAAACCTGGAGCCAGTATGAAGAACTGCTCCATCTATCGCCTGACGCCTAAAGAGGCCGATGCACTCAAGGAGTACATCTCTGAACATTTGCGCAAAGGATACATTCGTGCTTCCAAGTCCCCCATGGCCAGCCCTTTCTTTTTCGTCGATAAGAAAGATGGAAAACTCCGCCCGGTACAAGACTACTGCGCTCTGAACGACATCACAGTCAAGAATGCGGCGCCGCTTCCCCTGATCCCAGAGTTAATTGACAAACTTCACGGTGCACGATATTTTACCAAGTTGGATATCCGATGGGGATATAACAACATCCGAATCCGAGAAGGCGACGAGTATAAGGCTGCCTTCAAGACCTCCTTAGGTCTCTTCGAGCCGACCGTAATGACATTCGGTCTCTGCAACGCCCCAGCAACGTTTCAAACGTTCATGAACCAAGTTTTCGAGTCCCTGATCGATGGTGGACATGTTGTGGTCTACCTCGACGACATCCTGATCTTTACAGAAGATCTAGCCTCCCTAACCACCCTGACCCATGACGTCCTGCAACGGCTTGAACGTCATGACCTGTACCTGAAACCCGAGAAGTGCACGTTTGCACAGACCTCCGTCGAGTATCTTGGAATCGTTATTTCCAATGGTCAAGTTTCCATGGACCCAGCCAAAGTAGCTGGTATCGCCGAGTGGCCAGTCCCGCGTACCCTCAAGCAAGTCCAAGCGTTTTTGGGCTTTTGTAATTTCTATCGACGGTTCATCAAAGATTATTCCACCGTCGCCCGACCTCTGTTCGATCTCACGAAAAAGGATGTCCTATTTTCGTGGGGTACCACGGCGGAAAGCGCTTTCCGCACCCTGATCCACGCCTTTATGACGGCCCCTGTCTTAGCCCTTCCTGACCATTCACGACCTTTTCGTCTCATCACTGACGCCAGTGATTTCGCGACCGGGGCTATTCTGGAACAACCTGACGTGCTAGAGCGCTGGCACCCTGTGGCCTACCTTTCAAAGTCACTCCTTCCGGCAGAACGTCACTACGAGATCTGCGATAAAGAACTCCTGGCTATTATCCATGCACTCCATGCCTTCCGGCACTACCTCGAGGGACGTAGTGATACCACTGAGATTTGGTCGGATCACGGCAATCTGGTTTATTTCACGACAAAGCAAAAGCTTTCCTGTCGACAGGCCCGCTGGGCGCTGTTTCTGTCCCGTTTCCAGTTCGTCATCATCCACAAGCCAGGCGTCCAGAACAAGTCGGACGCGCTGTCCAGGCGTTCAGATCATAAAAAGGGGATAGCGGATGATGACGAGAAGCATGTGCTTCTGGATTCCAAGTATTTCACCGTCAATGCTCTACAGCGAGCAACTCTCAAGGTGTTAGGAGACACCTCTTTACGACAACGCATTCGAGCCACGCAGACATACGACAAGGAAGTCAGTATGGCGTTGGAAAGCCTTATCAAGAACGGCCCGCGATCACTCACCAAGGGTTTGGAAGAGTGGAACCTGGAGGATGGAGTCATCCTATTTCGAGGACAAGTTTACGTTCCTAAAGACGAGGAACTCCGACGAGAGATCGTCCGCAAGTACCACGACCACATTGCTATAGGACATCCAGGAAGATGGAAAACCTATGAGCTGATATCTCAAGATTTCTGGTGGCCAGGGATGTCCACCTTTGTGAAGAGTTATGTGGACGGATGTGCCACATGTCAGGCTACAAAGATCAAGCCTAGGACCCAAGTACCTGTACAACCCAACCCGATCCCAGACGACATCTGGAGAACCATCACTATGGACTTTATCACCGACCTTCCCATGTCCCTCGGATACGACTCGTTATTTGTTGTCGTAGACCGATTCAGCAAAGCCACCATTGTTACTCCATGTAACAAGACGATTACAGCCGATGAAACCGCAAAGCTGTACCTGGAAAATGTCTGGCGAAGAACCGGACTCCCCCGACAAGTCATCTCTGATAGAGGACCTCAATTCGCGTCAAAAGTGATGCAGGAAGTTTGGAGCAAACTTAATGTCAAATCGACCATGTCCACCGCGTTTCATCCACAGACGGATGGCGAGACCGAGCGAGTAAATCAAGAGCTCGAGCAATACCTTCGAGTGTTCTGTAATTTCCAGCAGGACAATTGGGCAGAGTTGATCCCATTCATGGAATTTGCGCACAATGTTCGGCAACATAGCGCGACAAAGAAATCCCCCTTTGAAGTGTGGTATGGATACAAGCCAGAGTTCATTCCCCCCATCCACTTCACGACAAGGATCCCGGCAGCCGAAGATAGGCTGAATACCCTGAATCAAATCCGTTCTGAGGTTACTTCCGCGCTAAAAGTAGCGGCGGAAATTATGAGAAATTCCAAATCCCCGGTCACGTCTCGAGAGTTCAAGACAGGAGATCTAGTCTGGTTGGAAGGAACCAACATCCATACCACGCACCCCAAAGCCAAGTTGGCCCCAAGACAACATGGGCCTTTTAAGATCCTGACCTCCTGGGGAGTTAATTGCAAACTCCAGCTGCCAAAGACCTGGTGCATTCATCCAGTCTTCCACAATTCCTTGATTACCCCATATCACGAGAGCGACGCTCATGGACCAAACTTCACCCGACCCCCTCCAGAGATCGTCCAAGGAGAAGACGAACATTACGAAGTTGAAGCGGTCCTTGTTACGTGTCTATTGGCACGTGGCTCGACTTGAGCGACAAGGAAGGCGACACAACTGATCAACGACTTAGCGATATGACGGCCCCTATGGCACGTGATCGTGGGAGTATAACAGCAAGCCTTATTCGTAAGGCGATACTGACTCAAGAGTGATAATAGCAAGGCAGACTCCTATCAAGAGGAGCGCAAGACTAAGGCCGACAAAAGAGGACAGAAGAATAGAAGACAGAATAGATTCAAGAAGACCAAGCTGCGGACTACGGCGCAGCTTGGCTAACCTTATATACATATACGCGAGGGCTTTAAAGCGCCTCTTGAAAGGTAGGTAACCAATCACGTATCGTATGGTTATCGTAAGTGTCCGTCCGAGTCATAGATATCGTACAATAGCGAGCCAATCACATACCTCATCCTTATCGTACAGTACTGGGATTATCAATCCGTTATCTGTGAGTCACCTTCTCCTATTACGTACCGCTGGCCCGGGGATACGAGCTACCCGGAGTACCGCATCGTAACATCACCCCCTTTTCAGGGAGGATGCCCACATCCTAGTACCCACGCCCTCGATGAAATTCTTCCTGATCTGGTCGCTCCCAGAGTATCTCGGGGTCTCTGAGCTGTCGTCGTTCCCGTTCGAGTCGTGCAAGGGTGTCGGCGCGATGAAGACGGGCGGCGCATAGTGAGCGTCGTCCGTATAAGACCGCGATCCCCTTCTCGAGCTCTCGAATGCGTTGTTCCAAGCGCTGCTGATCTTGCATCAGCGCTCGGTATCGTCGAACTTCAGCAGGGATGGACTTATCTGGTATTGCCCGCAGACACTGGTCGATTACTGGTTTGCCTCCGGTACCCCCACTCCAGAGTCTTGAGTTCTTCTTCGGTATACTTCGGGGGTCGAGGGAGTACGGGTCGCGACGTGGCGTAGAATGGAGACGCGTAGACGTGGTCCGTTCGGTCGGTCCCCATCAATATGATGGGGTCGTCGCTCTCGATGATCTGGTACCAGAGAGCGGGACGGCTGACCCCTTGAATAGTGATTGGACAAGGGATATAGTCCCTTCCTGCATTTCGGGTCCATCCCACCGGAGTTTCCGCGGTGAATGGCTGTTTGAGGGGGGTCGTCGACTAGCTCTTGGTACTTGTGTCGCATGATGGGTTCTCCATCAGTGGTGGAGGCGTGCGGGGTGTCGTTGGGTAAGTGTTCGTATCTTCCGTAGGTAATGTGGGGGTGCTCAGCTGGGTAAAGATCGGTTTCCCGATCGACATATCCGAACTCTTGAGCCTGGATTCGCGCATTCGCCTGATCTCGGCGCGCCTCTTCAGCAGCTTCTCTCTCCGCGCGGCGTGCGCGGCGTCGAGCTGCTCGTTGGTCCATGCTTGCGCGGTGTGCCACCAGAGCTCTGCGGGTCTCTTCGTCGTCGCCTTGAAGGCGGAGTCGTACTGGTACGGGCTCGGTGTCGCTCGTATCCTCTCCCACGATGAGAGGATCGTCCCGAGTTCCACTGCGACACTCCTCCGTGTCAGGAACGTCCCGCACTGTAAGCAGCCGGGGCTGTAGTGTACTTTCGGACAGTGTTGCCTGCGCAGGGCCGGGGAAGGCGCGCTCCACTGCGGCGAGTTCGTCTCGAGTAATTGGGGCAACCACCGTACCCTCGTCTTCTGCAGTTGCATAGACCACAGCGGCTCCTTGTCCTGCGCTGTGATCGGTGTCGTCGTCGTCGTTGGTGTCGATGGTTTCCCATCCAAGGGCGGCGGTGTTCCCTGTTTCGTGGACGCGCTTGAGCCGACGTCGCGCCTCGTCGAGGGAGATGAGTCCCTCCAGTAGCTCGGCTGAGAATACTTCCTCAGCGGTTTTAGTGGCATAGTAGGCAAAGTCCATGTATGAGAGATGTGAATAGGAGGGAAGGCGAGTGATGGGGCAACTCAGCAGATACGGAGGTTCTTAAATGTATCCTTGCGTCGGAGTTTGATTGTTTAAACTCCCTTATCTTGTCTTCGGCAAAGATATCGGCTTCGTTGACCCACTGGTTTTCCGAGTCTGGGTACCCGAGCCACTTGACCAGATATTGCCGTGTACGCCTTCTGCCGAACAGCCGAGTGTCCAGAATCTTCTCGACTTCATATTCTTCTTCTCCTTCTATAAGATCCGGTGGCGGACGTGTGAAGTTTGGCCCGTGAATGGTAGTCTCGCGATAAGGCGTGAGAAGATCGATGTGAAACACCGGGTGTATCTTCCATTGACTCGGTAATTTCAAACGATAAGAGTATGGCGACATCACCTGATCGATCGTAAAGGGGCCATGTCTCTTGGCCGCCAGCTTGGCACTTGGCTGGTTGGTCCTGAGGTTGCGCCCGTCTAGCCATACTTGGTCGCCAACCTTGAACCTCGGCGTATCTTTGTGTTTGATCCATAGGGCCTGGGCCTTGGTTATCAACGACTGTGCTTCTCGTCTAGCTTCTTTGAGTTGTTCCATGCGTGTCGTTATCTGCGGGATAGGGGATGGCTTATCCGTCCAATCAGCGCGAGGGTGATACCCCATGAGAAGTTCGAATGGGACTTCCTTGTTATCTCGTGCGGGCCACGAGTTGTGCGCGAATTCCGCTATTGGCAGATAGTGAAGCCAATCTTTTTGATGATAATCGACCTGGAAACGTAGGTATTGCTCCAGCCATTGATTTGTCCGTTCGGACTGGCCGTCCGTCCTTGGGTGATAAGCGACGAGATGTTCTGTTCAATGCCCAGCTGCCGGCATAGTTCTCGTGCGAATTGGGACGCGAACCGGGGGTCTCTGTCCGATATGATTTTAGTAGGGAGTCCGTAGCGGGCGAAAACGTGCTTAGTGTATAACTGAGCCGTTTCTTCTGCCGTTATGTCTTCACAGCAGGGTATGAAAACTGCCGCTTTTGTTACAGTCGTGGTCTGTTACGGTTAGTATTGAGTCATATCCCCCGAAGGTGGGGAGTTTAACAATGAAGTCCATGGGCCACGACTTCGAACGGCTTTGCCTCCGCTTTCGGGAATATCGGTTGCAGGGGTGCACGTATGGGCCGTGTGTTGATCTTGTTCCGTTGACATTCCGCGCAACCTTTGACGTATTCTACGATGTCCTGGTCATCCCTGGCCAGAAGTAGCATCGCGCTACCATCATCCCCGTTTTCGTCATTCCTGGGTGGCCGTACACTGGTGGAGAGTGGTGAGCGTCAATAATTGCGCGTTTCTCGGTTACTCCCCCGGTGATGACGCGTCTTCCCTCCTTGTACCATATCCCATCGATCTTCATGAGCCGGTGTGTATTG
>WTXK01001048.1:0-11163 GCA_025769895.1 Lactarius psammicola
TCTCTTGAGAGGGACTGAGGTTTTCGAGATAATCTCGGATGGGCGGCGTGGGAATGGAGACGATGGGGGTGGACATGATAGAGGGTGAGGCCATAATGTGTGTTGTCGGCAATGGTTCTTATATCTTTCGTCCAGCCCCTTCGGCGGTAGGATGTTGCCGATAGAAGTCGGCGATAAGGTCAGCTGAGTGTCGCACATTTTCCAGGGGTTCCCACGAACTGTCACTCATGGGAAAACCTTTCCACTGGACTAGGAATTGAAGTTTGCGCCCTCGGCCATACAACCTTGATTGTAGGATGCGCTCTACTTCAAACTCTTCTTCTCCTTCGATAAGGTCAGGTGGTCGCGTGAAGTTTTCCCCATGTAGCTCCGTCTCCTTATATGGCGTAGAGGTTAGCGTGAAACACGGGATGGATCTTCCAGGTCTTCGGTAACTCCAACATATGATACATCCGATAAGACCTTCTTGATTTGGAAGGGACCATACCGTTTAGGTGCTAATTTTGCGGTGGGGTAAAAGGTTCCGAAGGTTCGTTCCTTCCACCATACCTGAGCTCCTTCTTGATAGGGGATAAACGGGTCTTCCCTCGGCCGCCATCAGTTGTTGCATGTTTGATACAGTCCTGCGCGTGTTGCCGTCTGATGACCATTTCTTCTAGTCGTTGGTCTACGGATGGGGATGTCGTGGGTTTTGGGGTCCATCGTTCGCGGTTCCCAGCCCATGATGAGGGAAAATGGAGAGTGCTTTGTAGTCGCGTTCGGCCATGATTATGAGCAAATTGTGCCACGGCAATGCTTCTGCCCAGTTGTCTTGTTGTACGTTGCTCCAATGGCGAAGATATTGTTCAAGCCATTGGTTTGTTCGTTCCGACTGGCCATCCGTTTGAGGGTGATAGGCAGATGAAATGTTTTGGCGAATCCCCAATGTGCGCACAGTCCTTTCATAAAGCCGACGTAAACCGGGGATCTCGGTCCGTGATGAGTTTGCGCGGGATACCATAATGAGGTAAACATGTTGGAGGTATAATTGCGCTACTCCTTCGGCCGATATGACTCATTGCATGGTATGAAGATTGCTGCCTTTGAGCAATCGTGGTCGGTAATGGTAAGGATGGAGTCGTAACCCTTGGATGGAGGTAGCTTTGTGATAAAGTCCATAGAAACGACTTCAAATGGTTCCGCATCTGGGTCTGTGGTTATGGGAAATAACCGCGCTTTTGTCGATGGGGAATTTATTTTGTTGGCTTGACACGTCGCGCATCCTTTGACGTACTCCTCTACATCTTTCCGCATGTTGGGCCACCAGTAGTCTCGCCGTAATAGTTCATAAGTGTTGGCAATTCCGGGTGTCCCATGCTAGGAGTGTCGTGGAAAAAGGTGATTACCCCCCGCTTAAGATCGTTGTCCCCGACAACGACAAGGGCCTCTCCTTTCCACCATAAGCCATTCAATTTCTTCAAATTGTACGGCTCTACCCATCGCAAAACATCTTTCTCGAGGTTTTGTGAGATTTGAGTCCAATGTCCATATCGTGCATAGACACCTCTACTGCGTGGCGAACCGGTCAGCGGGAAGGACAATAATGTCGTTGTTGTCTCCTTCCCCTGTTCCATGGTGGCCTTCGGGATAAGGCGTCCGCGACATTGCGGCATCCTGGGATATGCTTTAAAATAAAATCATATTCGATAATTCCAGGAATTCGCGCGACTCGTCTACTGATCTTCCTCGGCTCTTTCCAGTATTGGAGATTGGCGTGGTCGGTGTGAATGATGATTTTGTGAGGGGATCCCGCCAAGTACGTTCTCCAAGCCCGTAACGCTTTCACTATTGCCAGCAGTTCTCGGTCATAGATGTCATAATTGCGCTCTGCTTGGCTTAGTGATTCAGAGTGAAACGCTACTGTGTTTTTTGTCTGGGCCTATTTGATTCAGTACGGCCCCTATCGACATTTGATGCGTCCACTTCTAGTTCGAACGGCTTCCAAGTCGGGAAAAAGAAGTACCGGTTCATCTCCGATACATGCTTGATGGCGTCAAATGCATCTTGCTGCTTTTGTCCCCATTGCCACCCCGTTTCCTTTTTTGTTAGATCATGAAGTGGCCGCGCTTTGCGGAGAATCCTCGGATGAATCTTCGTAGAAGTTACAAAAGCCAGAAAGGCTCGTACTTCTTTTTCTTCGGCGGTTGCCATTCTTGAATACCTCGGACTTTGACCGGATCCATCTGAATGGTTCCATGTCCGATTATAAGTCCCAGGTACTCCACTTGGGCACCTCAAATACACACTTCTCGGTTTGACATAGAGGTCCTGCTCTTCACAGATCCTCAATACTTCATGCAGTACGGCTCGATGATGTGGCAAGTCGTCGGCGGTCGCAATTAGAATGTCGTCCATGTAGACGATTACTCTCCCGTTAGAACCAGAGTTGGAAGAGGTCATCCATCATCGCTTGGAATGTTGATGGCGAATTGGTGAGTCCAAAGTACATTACCAAGGGCTCGAAAAGTCCTTGGTTGGTTTAAACGCCGCCTTCCATTCGTCGCCTTCTTTGATACGAACGTTGTTGTACCCCACGAATATCCAGTTTGAATATAACGCGCTCCCCGTATTCGATCAATAAGTTCCGGGATCAAAGGAAGGGGGTATTGGTTTCGTACAGTGATGTCATTGAGGCGTCGATAGTCTTGGACTGGTCGCAACTTTCCATCTTTCTTTTTTATGAAGAAGAAGAGGATGCGTAGGGTGATTTCGACGCTCGAATATACCCTTTTCTCCAGTGTTCAGTAAGGAAGCGGTGAGCGCTACTCCTTCGTCTGTGTTAACGGATAGACTTTACAGTCTAGTGTGGCTGGGGCGTTTGGCAAAAATCGATAGCATGGTCCCATGGTCGGCAGGGGGAAAGCGGTTAGAGGCTTCTTCCGAGAATACTTTGGCATGTCGTCGGTATTCTTCGGGTACATGTCTTCAAATGTGCGTTGGGGTTTTTTCATTGCTTCTCGTTGCGCTAATTCTGATGCCGTAGTGGTTTTTCGTAGCCACGCAATATGGGGCTCTTGTTCCTCGTCCATCAACTGTTCCCATGCCTCCTCGTCAAGTTCATACGTCTCCAACGCCCGAATGGAAGCTTCCATGGGCGTGGCTTCGTCTGACAAGTGCAGGCTAGTGATGACGACTGGTTGCCACTCTTCGTCAAGCGTAGCATCCCCCCATCTAATCTTGGGTTCGAACGCTGTGAACCATGGGTATCCCAGGATACTTCGTCTTTCCTATTTGTACTAGGAAACGAAGTGTCTTTTCCTCTTTTCCAGTTCGTACTATAAGGTCGGCGTATTGTGTGATGGCGCCGTCTTGTTATGAGTTCCGTCTACATTCCATATTCGATGGAATTAGCGGGGTTCGTGTCGAGATTTGAGTCGTTTGAGTAAGCTGAACAAATAAAATTGTCTGTGCTCCTGAGTCTATCAGGACTTGTCTTTCGGCCGTCGCGTGTGCAGATTTGAACAAGACGGGGACTCTCATTGATCGATATCTGCTATGGTACACGTTAAGATTGAGTGCTCTAGCCCAGGCCGCCGGGTTCAAGCGTCGGGAAAATCCTCTCTTCCGAATAACTTTTCTACCATCAGATCGCGCACTTCCTGGCTCTGTGCCTTCATCGCTGCGATCTGAGCATCCGCCTGTTCTTCAACCGAAAGTACGCGATTAGACTGTATGGTGACAGAAGAGATGGCGGGAGTTGGTACACTTGTAGTCGGGAAGTCGATGAGGTGGTTGTGGATAGAGCCGCGCGCGCCCTTTTGTGGACAGTTACGCGCGATATGCCCCTTCTCACGGCACCTAAAACATTTGCCATCCTTTTGAAGCTGGAGCTTGTCAGCGTCGTGATGTGACATTGGCTCGAGCTCGTCCAACGTCCATGGCATTGGGGTCTCGTGTTTTGCTGAGGGCTTGTACCCACTGTTCTCGCGAGTGAGTCCCCCTTTTTCGCGGCTTTCCTCCTTTCCCAAGTCGCTCCTTGAGGACAAGGTACTCAGCTGTTGCAGCCTTGCGGCGTCTTTCCACTGTTCCCAGTTAATGGGTGTTGAAATCGTACAGCGTTAATGACTAACGCGTTCGGCAATCCGTCTTGGAACATGTCAAGTGTGATGGGGTCGTCGAGGTTGTATCCTGCCTTTCCGGCGTTCTGGAACTGCGGATGTACGAATCGATGTCTTCTCCCTTCATTGTAAGGCTTGGGAGTGCTTTGCGTGCTTTAGTTTGTTCGCAGTGTCGGTGTAGGCCTGGACGAAGCGCGTATGGATCGTGTCCCACAAGTTATTTTCGTTGTGGAGCACCCCATTGTTAATCTGTCCTTCCAGCCACTGCGCTTGTTCGTCGACCCAATCGTCTACCAACGGTCCTCTAATGTAAGAGAGGAACGTCATAGCCTTTGATAAGGAATGGCTAACTGGTCCACGTTGGGGTTCATCCTCTGTACAATGTGAAGGCTCTAAGGAACGATTTGCTTTGCTCCCTATTGCCATCAAATTGCGGGGTGGGTTTCCTCCCAATCGTCCATGTCCTCCTGGGCGGGCGCTGGAGCAGGGGCCGCTGCGCCACCGCCCGCCACCGCCACCGCCACCGCCACCGCCACCACCTGGGCTCCTCCTCCAGGGGTGGACCTCCTCCGGAAGGGCGGGGACTCCCCTCCAGATGGCGACCTCCTCCTAGGTGGGGACTCCCCCTCCAGATGGCACACCTCCTCCTGTTGCTGTGAGGGTGTACTTGCTTGCTTTGTGACATTGTTGTACTAGGGAATGATGACGCTGGTAGATTGTAACGGGTACTGGGACTTGGGGAATCTGGTTGGTCTGTGTCAAGTCCTGACCCTTTTGTGCAAATGGTCCTACTCCTAGGTCGTTGGGTACAGGTTTGATGTGTACCACTGTCCTTCAGTTTGGAATATTCGATAAAGGCCCAAAGTCGTTTATCTTCCAGATAGTGGATGGCTTGTAAGTGTTCTTTGGTTCGAAGATATAGTATCCCGAATACTCTTGACTTTCTCTCCAGACGCCGATCCTTTGACTTTGTCTGAGAGTTCGTCGCTATGAAGGAGTTCGATATATTCGGGGCTAAACTTGGTTCTGCTTCGGCTGGATGAAGCCACGATGAAGAGTTCTGACTTAATGTAACGCCACCACAGGGGCGTTAAGTACGACGTGTACTTCAAGTCAACTGTCAGGGGTTCTGGTAGAGCGAGTCGGTTAGGACTCAGTCGGTGATGAAAAGAGTCGATCTAGCTTTGAGCTTATCGACCTTAGTCAGGAAGCGAGCTCAGGCACAAAGGCGAGCAAGGGACTTAAGCACAAGGCAAGTGAAGAGGTTCGCGAGTACTGATGTGGTATTACACAAGAAGTCAGAACTACCGTACAAGCTAGGTAGTGGCGACTTATATACAAGTACACGGTGTTTGGTTATGCCAAACACATGGCGCAATCCTAGGATACGGGTCCTAGTGAGCTTATCGTACTATGAGTCATATCGAAAGTACTAGTAGTTTCCGCGGAGTCACGCGGGACTCTGACGTGTCAGCGGATTCTAAAAGTCGTAAAACCTACCAATGGTACGATCATGGGGTAGGCCAAGATAAGAGCCGAGACCTGAATCAGAATGGATCCTTAATCATAAACGAGTCACAAGCCGATCGATGAAATGGAAGCAACAGAAGGAATAGTCAAGAAATAGGAAAACGCGATAGGAGTCGAAGTTCGTAACAACCCGGACTTCTTCCAGGTGGCGCGCAGGTAACTTCTCCTCCTCCTCAGTGGGTTCTTCACACAACCAACGTCCATCCCAAGTGATCCAGTAAAACGTACTCATCATTAGCACCATAGCCCCATATCTTTCGATATGGTTTCGTCCGATCTTCGATCCGAGGCGGCGATGCCCACGGATCGTCGTTATCAGATGGGTGTTACAGATAGAGGGGGCTTTAGTAGGGACGACCGCTTGGGGATCCAAATGGCGATGCTTGCGGTGATCGCTGGCAGTGGTAAGGGTGTCGACGGCAGTGGTAATGAAGAGGGCAAGGATGGCGGATTCAAGTTCGAGTTGATCAAGGAGGGACATGGCAGATAGTGGGGTAGAAGTGGATGAGGTTGGCGGCGAGTACTCCAAGCTACAGACAACGTCTGTGGCGCTCTCAAAGAGCTTTTTCTGGACTGTGGGTCGTTCGTACGTGTAGTAGCAGGGAGGGATCATGGTAGCGGTAATGAAGGACAAGAGGGTCGGCGATGGGGAATAGTGGAGATGATGGGGGTCAACAAGATGGATGGTGAGGCTCTAATGTGTCGTCGGTAAGGGGTTCTTTTATATCTTTCGTCCAGCCCTTTGGCGGTAGGATGTTGCCGATAGAAGTCGGCAATAAGGTCAGCTGAGTGTCGTACGTTTTCCAGGGGTTCCCACGAGCTGTCACTCATGGGAAAGCCTTTCCACTGGATTAGGAATTGAAGTTTGCGCCCTTGGCCATACAACCTTGATTGTAGGATGCGCCTACTTCAAACTCCTCTTCTCCTTCGATAAGGTCAGGGGGTCGCGCAAAGTTTTCCCCATGTAGCTCCGTCTCCTTATATGTGTAAGAAGGTTCGCATGAAACACGGGATGGATCTTCCAGGTCTTTGGTAGTTCCAGCTCATAAGAGACATCTGATAAGACCTTTCTGATTCGAAAGGGACCGTATTGTTTGGGTGCTAATTTTGTGGTGGGATAAAAGGTTCGAAGGTTCGTCCCTTCTAGCCATACTTGAGCACCTTCTGATAGGGGATAAAGCGGGTCTTCCCCCGGCTTGCCATCAACTGTTGCACATGTTTGATACAATCTTGCGCGTGCTGTCGTCTAATGACCATCTTCTAGTCGTTGGTCTGCTGATGGAGATATCGGGGTTTTGGAGTCCACGTCGTTCGTGGGTTCCCATCCCATGATAAGGGAAAACGGGGAGTGTTCGTAGTTGCGTTGGGCCAAGAGTTATGAGCGAATTGCGCCACTGGTAGCGCTTCTGCCCAATTGTCTTGTTGGTATATTGCTCCAATGTCGAAGATACTGCGAGCCATTGGTTAGTTCGTTCGATTGCCCATCCATCTGAGGATGGTAGGCCGACGAAATATTTTGATGGATACCTAGAGTCACGCACAGTCCTTTCATAAAGGCTGACGTGAACCGGGGGTCTCGGTCCGTAATGAGCTTTCGCGGGATACCATAGTGAGGGTATACGTGGTGGAGGTATAGTTGCGCCACTTCTTCCGCAGATATCGACTCATTGCAAGGTATAAAGATTGCTGCCTTCGAGCAATCATGGTCAGTGATGGTAAGGATGGAGTCGTATCCTTTAGATGGGGGTAGTTTTGTGATGAAGTCCATAGAGACGACTTCAAAGGGTTCCGCGTCTGGGTCTGTTGTTATAGGAATAGTGCGGTTTTTGTCGATGAGGGTTTATTTGTTGGCTTGGCACGTCGTGCATCCCTTGACATATTCTTCTACGTCCTTTTGCATATTGGGCCACCAGTAGTCTCGTCGTAGAAGTTCATAGGTATGGCGATTCCAGGGTGTCCCATGCTGGAGTGTCGTGGAAAAAGGTAATTACCCCCCTCTTAAGATCGTTGTCCCCGCAACGACAAGGGCATCTCCTTTCCACCACAGGCCGTTTAACTTTTTCAAGTTATACAGCTCGACCCATTGTAAGACATTTTTCTTGTCAAGGTTTTGCGAAATTTGAGTCCAGATATCCATATCGTGCATGGATATTTGTGTTGCACATGCGAATCGTTCTGTGGAAGAACAATAATATTGTTTGTTGTCTTCTTCCCCCATCCCATGATCTGCTTATATAGGGCATCTGACGACCATTGCGGCTTCCTGGAATATGCTTCAAAATAAGTTATAGTCTGATAGTTCCAGAAATTCGCGTGCCACTCGTCGACTAATCTTTCTGGGCTCTTTCCAATATTGGAGATTGGCGTGATCGGTGTGAATGATGATTTTTGTGAGGAGACCCTACTAGATACGTCCTCCAAGCCCATAATGCTTTCACTATGGCCAGGAGTTTCGCGATCATAGATGTCATAGTTGCGTTCCGCTTGGTTTAGCGACTCAAGTGGAACGCAATCAGATGTAGTTTGTTATCGGGACCTATTTGGTTTAGTACCGCTCCTATTGCCACATTGGACGCGTCCACTTCTAGTTTCGAATGGCTTCTTCAAATCAAGGGAATAGAAGCACCGGTTCATTACCAATGCTTTGTTGATATCGTCAAATGCGTCTTGTTGCTTTTGTCCCCATTGCCACACGACTTCCTTTTTTGTTAGATCATGGAGTGGCCGTGCCTTAGCAGAGAATCCTTGGATAAATCTTGATAGAAGTTGCAGAACCCCAAGAAGGCTCGCACCTCTTTGAGGTTCTTCGGTGATTGCCATTCTTGAATTCCTCGGACCTTGACTGGTCCATCTGAATGGTCCCGTGTCCTATTATAAGTCCGAGATATTCTACTTGGCGTACTTCAAATACACACTTCTCCGGTTTTAACATAGAGATCTTGCTCTTCGCAGATTCATAGCACTTCATGTACTATTGCTCGGTGGTGCTGTAGGTCGTCGACTGTAGCGATTAGGATATCATCCATGTAGACGATCACTTCACCTGTTAGGATAAGATCCCTAAAGAGATCGTCCATCATCGCTTGAAACGTTGATGGCGAATTTGTGAGTCCAAAGTACATTACTAGGGGCTCGAAGAGGTCCTTGATTGGTTTTGAACACCGCCTTCCATTCATCACTCTTCTTTAATTCGAACACTTGTTACTATCCCCATCGGAATATCCAGTTCGAGTATAACAATGATGCGCTCCTTGTATTCGATCAATAAGTTCTGGGATTAGAGGGAGGGGGTATTGGTTCTGTACGTGATATCGTTGAGGTGTCAGTAGTCTTGAACTGGTCTTAGCTTTCCCATCTTTCTTTTTTATGAAGAAAAAGGAAGATGCATAGGGCGATTTCGACGTTCGAATGTACCCCTTTTCCATCTGTTCTGAAAGGAACGCGGTAAGCGCCGTTCCTTCATCTTGGGTTAATGGATAGACCTTGCAGTCTAGTGTGACTGGGGCATTTGGGAGTAAGTCGATAGCGTGGTCCCATGGTCGTGCAGGAGGGAAGTGGTTAGAGGCTTCTTCTGAGAATACTTTGGCATATTGCCAGTATTCTTCAGGTACCATGTCTTCGATGTGCGCTGGTGTTTTTTCACGGCTTCCTGTTGCGCTAACTCTGATGCCGTCGTGGTTTTCGTATCCATGTAATATGGGGCTCCTGCTCCTCGTCCATCAGCTGTTCCCATGCCTCCTTGTCAAGTTCATACGTCTCCAACGCCTGAATGGAGGCTTCCATGGGCGTGGCTTCATCTGACAAGTGCAGGCTAGTGATGACTACCAGCTGCCACTCTTCGTCAAGTGTGGCATCCCCCCATCTAATTTTGGGTTCGAACGCCGTGAACCATGGATATCCAATATTACTTCGTCTCTTCCGAGATTCGTTACTAGAAAATGAAGCGTCTTTTCTTCCTTTCCGGTTCGTACTATCAGATCAGCGTATTGTGTGATAGCGCCGTCTTGATTATGAGTTCCACATTCCATATTCGAATAGAAGTGGCGGTAGTGCGTGTCGAAATTTGAAGTCGTTTGAGTAATGTGAACAAATAAAATTGTCTGTTGCTCCTGAGTCTATCAGGACTTGTCGTTCGGCCGTCGCGTGTGCAGATTTGAACAAAACTGGGATCTCATTGATCGATATCTGCTATGGTACACGTTAAGATTGAGTGCTCTAGCCCAGGCCGCCGGGTTCAAGCGTCGGGAAAATCCTCTCTTCCGAAAACTTTTCTACCATCAGATCGCGCACTTCCTGGCTCTGCGCCTTCATCGCTGCGATCTGAGCATCCGCCTGTTCTTCAACCGAAAGTATGCGATTAGACTGTATGGTGACAGAAGAGATGGCGGGAGTTGGTACACTTGAGCGTGGAAGTCGATGAGGGGTTGTGGATAGAGCCGCGCGCGCGCCCTTTTGTGGACAGTTACGCGCGATGTGCCCTTCTCACGGCACTCTAAAACATTTGCCATCCTTTTGAAGCTGGAGCTTGTCAGCGTCCGTGATCGTGACATTGGCTCGAGCTCGTCCAACGTCCATGGCGTTGGGGTCTCGTGTTTTTCCGAGGGCCTTGTACCCATTGTTCTCGCGAGTGGGTCCCTTTTTCACGCCTTTCCTCCTTTCCCAAGTCGCTCCTTGAGGACAAGGTACTGGCTGTTGCAGCCTTGCAGCGTCTTTCCACTGTTCCCATTAATAGGATGTTTGAAAACGAACGGCGTTAATGACTAACGCATTTGGTAGTCCGTCTTGAAACATGTTGAGCGTAATGGGGTCGTTGAGGTTATACCCTGCTTTCCCAGCAAGGTTTGGAATTGTGCTATGTACGAGTCGATGTCTTCCCCTTTCATTGTGAGGTTTGGGAGTGCTTTGCGCGCTTTGGTTTGCTCCGCGGTGTCGGTGTAGGCCTGAATAAAGCGAGTATGGATAGTGTCCCACAGATTATTTTCATTGTGGAGCACTCCACCGTTGACCTGTCCTTTCAGCCATTGCACTTGTTCGTTGACCCAGTCGTCCACCACGGTCCTCTGATATAGGATAAAATGTCATGGCTCGTTGGTAAGGGATGGATAGCTGGTCCACATTTGGGGTTCATTCCTCTATACAAAGTGAAAGCTCTAAGGAACGCTTTACTTTGTTCCCTATTGCCATCGAACTGTGGGGGGTGGATTTCCTCCCAGTCGTCCATGGCCTCCCAGCGCAGGTGCTATTGGTGCAGGGGCCGCAGCGCCACCGCCACTGCCACCACCACCACCACGCCCGGAGGACCACTGCCAACCGCCACGCCCGGGGCTCCTCCTCCAGGTAGCGGTCCTCCTCCCGAAGCGGGGGACTCCTCCTTAGATGGCGCACTGCTCCCGGAAATAGGGATTCCTCCCCTGAGGCGGGAGCACCTCCTCCAGTTGCCGTGAGGGTCGTGCTTGCTTGACTTTGTGACATTGTTGTACTGGGGAACGATGATGCTGGTTGGTTGATAACGGGTACTTGAACACTAGGGGAGTCT
>WTXK01001049.1:0-11161 GCA_025769895.1 Lactarius psammicola
ACATTTGCTGGGCAATGCGGTCCCTCATTGCCTCAGCTCTGTGCTTCTTGTGTGACGTGACATGTGTTGTTGCTAGTTCACCCAAATTGTGGTGGGCATTATGTTATGATCTGGACGCTTCAGTCCTTTCCCATGTATGTATCCACTTACCTTTGTTTCGGTTCTGTTATCTCTGTTACCCCATTGGTGTGTTTCCTTTGTTATACATGTGGCTTACTCCATATTGTCTTGTGCTTCGGATAAGAAAACCTCAGATAACAACATTTACACATGTCTGCCTTTGTGTGTTTGTCTTTGTGACTTGAGCACTATATATACTTGTACTTTACACTGTAGGAAGCCAGACTTGGCTTCGTTTGCAATCTAGCAACCTTGCCTTCATACCTCTGGTGTGAACAATCCTTCTCTCATCTTGTGAACCACCTCTCTTGACTCTAATTGAGTCAAACCCTCCTTCGAAGTCTTTGCAGTTGTACTATAACAACGCCACACCTGATTGACTTAGTTCGCCACCAAGATTAGGCATAGAGAAGTGTCTTACACTTCGGACTAGGTGTCCTGTCACTAAGTCAGTTGTGCACATTGTGCATAACATCTATTAGACACTACTAGAGTCGTAGCATCACAGACAATAGACATCTTTGCTTATCTATTAGTGTGTATCTTCATAGACACTCTGAACCTTTGAACCACCCTTTGCACAATGCCCCTGCTAGGGCGTAACACATTATCAGCTGCCACGTTCCCGCTTCCAACCCCATGGGCAGCTGTAAGGTCTTGAACATTGTTGGGATCATGGTCCATGATGAAATTATGCAGAGCCACACAGGCTGGTGGAATTCATGCTTGAGTGGATATGTCAAATTGTGGTGGATGATTGAGGATTTCCCAATGCTTTTTAACCACACCAAAAATGTGTTCAATCACATTGCGGCCTTGTGCATGATGTAAATTAAAGAGTTCTTTCGGGTTTGCAGGCCTATGGAGTGAACAATTTGGATTTGTGAACCACAAGGCTCTACAAATGGCTGACATACCGGATATTAGCTCAACCCCATTCAGCAAGGTGATATCAAACACCACGGTAGGGCATAAGCAGAGCATCACAGGCTCCAAATCCTGCATCTGCGAGATAGTACTTTCCAGTGGGAATAGTCAAGTCATTGTAACAGGAATTTAGAAATAATGCCCCATCAGCAGCAGATCCTTCCCACCCACTAACCATGTAAAGGAACTGCAAGCCAAAAGAACAGCATGCAAGACAATTTTGTAAGAGACCACCTTTCCAATTTTGGCATCCATCTCTTTCCACTGCTGATGGGCTACAGTTGATGTGAGTGCCATCAATAGCTTCAAGAGCACCTTCAAAGAATGGAAAGAATTTTGGGTCATTGAGGATAAAGGAAGGTGTTGGTTGATTTGCTTTTAGCAACCTGTTACATCATGGTAGGGATGTTCACCCAGCATGGGCAAAGGTCAACACTAGTCCACTGACAAAACACTAAGGTTAGTCACATGTGAGTTACAAGTACTAAGTCCAACGAGGACTTAGAGAGTTCCTGATGATAAGTAGATCACCTCACAAGTCAGATGACTTTAGAGAAGACCTTTAAGTGGATCAGACAGAGGGAAGGGGTTCAAAGACTGCTATGTTCAATATACTGTATGGTACAAGAAGTCAAGTCTGAGGCAAAAGGCCCCATCCATGTCTCTACTTATACTACTAGAGAACAATAGAGTTACTGCAACAATAGACGTCACTAGGACAATAGAGTCACTAGGACAATAGAGTCACTAGGACAATAGGTCACAGAGAACAATAAATAGTCCAAGTCATACCAAGTCACCTGCCAGAACAATAGGCAGTACGAGTCACAAGTCTGTATTGTAAGTGAGTCACATGAGACAACATTGTGTCCTCACTATGAGTCATCCAAGAACAAAAGAGAAGCAAAAATAGAAAATTGTACATGTTATGACACAGCCCCCCATTCAGACTCAAAGGTGACCCAACTTTGACTAGTCGTTGTCCCAATAGAGGTTGAAGTCAGTGTCCATAGCATCACCATCCAGGCTGACACATTATTGCAACTCCCCTGGCTGGCACCTGTGCCTCTTCACATACCCATATGAACCTGTCCCACCACAGGTCCAACACTTCTCATAAAGGGGGCACTGCAACTCCGTGTGCCCTGGGTCAACCCTTCCACAAATGTAGCATGAGGCGGGGACCCACTCCTTCTTCCTAAGGAGTGAAATCTTCTCTTGGAGGTCTACCTCCGGTTCTTGAATGGCCTCTTCAAATGGGGATATACCCCAGCTGTCATCTTGCTTGTCTTCCCCCTTGCCGATAACCCAGTGCCTGCAGTGCTTCTTCCTGTGGTCTTAACTACTACATAAGGTGCACTTCTTGTGATGACTTACTATCAAGTAAGTCAATGGTACTTGGGACACTTAGGGAGTAGACGAGGGATATGAGGGACAAGGAAGATGACGATGAAGAGAGCAGAGAGGATAGCTTTAAACACAAGCAAGGGAGCAAGAAGGCAGAGCAGAGTGGAGAGAGGGAGCAATGCAGTAGACTATGACCTTGCAAGTGGGAGTTCACAAGTGGACAGTCTGAGGGACTGTCCGTTGTATTGCGCTAGCTTATATACCTGGCTACATGGTGTTTACATAATGGAATACTCCGGAAACTTGTAGAAGATCTATAAATACTGTCCAATGGCAATAGTCTCTCTGGGAATGTCCTGGAAGCCTGTGGAAGCTCTATAAATACCATCCAATGGCATTAGTCTCTCTGAGACCTGGTGACCTTTTCCGCAGTTCTTCTGTGGAAACTGATAGAACTCTGTCGAAGGTTGTAGAACCTTCTACAAGGAACTAGTCACGTGACAGATCACGTGACTTCCGGAGTATAATTTCAAACTCCGACCTCGGATTTCCTAATAAGGAAGTTGATTACATAATACCGGACCGGACCGGACCGGCCTAAACTCTTGAGTCATAACCTAAGCTTGACGGTTCATGACAGTATCCCCTTTTTAAGGTCTTGCTGCGCCGACAGCATTCTAAGGTTACTTGGTTGAGGGGCTCTTGGGTTGTTTGCATGGTACTCTTGTACTAGTAGGTTTGCATGCTTCATTTGTGACGCTGGTAACCAGGAGTTTTCTGAACTTGGGTACCCTTTCCACTTGACTAGGTATTGTATTCCTTTCTTGTTGGGCGAAAGTCTGGACTGTAGGATGGTTTCTACTTCATAATGGTCTTCTTCTCCCTGGACTATTTCTGGGGGTGGTCTGGTGAAGTTAGGCCCATGGGCTGTGGTTTCTTTATAGGGGGAGATAAGGGAGTTGTGGAAGACTGGGTGGATACGCCATGACTTTGGTAGTTGGAGTTTACAATTGACTCCCCAACAAGATAATACTTTGAATGGTCCATGTCGTCTAGGGGCCAACTTGGCCTTTGGATGGGTAGTGTGGACGTTGGTTCCTTCTAACCAGACTTGGTCTCCTGGTTTAGGTTCATAGGTAGCAGTGGATACGCGGGTATTCTTCATAACTTCTGCAGCTACTTTTAGAGCTGCTGTGACTTCAGATCTGATTTGTTCTAAGGCTCGAAGGTGCTCCTCAACTGTGGGTATCTTGGTGGCGAAGTTTACTGGTGGGATGAACTCTGGTTTAAAGCCGTACCAGATTTCGAATGGTGATCTTCCTGTAGCACTGTGCTGTCTTGCATTGTGCGCAAATTCCATGAAGGGTATTAGTTCTACCCAATTGTCGACTTGAAAGTTGCAAAAGACACAAAGGTATTGTTCTAATTCTTGATTGACTCTTTCTGTTTCTCCATCTGTTTGAGGATGAAAAGCGGTAGACATTGTGGACTTGACTCCTAGTTTTCCCCAAATTTCTTGCATGACTTTTGACGCAAACTGTGGACCTCTATCTGATATGACTTGTCTTGGTAGGCCTGTGCGTCTCCAAACTTGGTCTATGTATAACTTGGATGTTTCTTCTGCTGTGATGGTCTTGTTACATGGTGCGATAATTATGGCCTTGCTGAGGCGGTCGACCACAACAAATAGTGAGTCGTATCCTTGGGAAGTGGGGAGGTCTGTGATGAAGTCCATGGTGATTATTCCCCAGATATCTTCGGGAACTTGATTTGGTTGCAAAGGTACTTGGTTTCTTGGCTTTATTTTTGTAGCTTGACATGTAGCGCATCCGTCTACATAGTTTTTGACAAAGGTGGACATTCCTGGCCACCAAAAATCTCTTGACACTAGTTCATAGGTTTTCCATCTTCCTGGATGTCCTGAAGCAATATGTTCATGGTGTAACTTGACAATACTTCTTCGTAGTTCCTCATTCTTTGGGATATAGACCAATCCCTTGTATAGGATGATTCCATCTTCTAAGTTCCAATCTTCTAGGCCTTTTGTGAGGGTCCTTGGGCCATTCTTTAAGATAACTTCTAACGCTTGACTGACTTCTTTGTCGTATTCTTGGGCTGCTTTAATTTGCTGACGTAGTTCTGTGTTTCCATCTACTTTGATTCCCATAGGGCGAGCTGCACGTATTGCAAAAAACTTGTCACTGAGGAGCACGCGATCATTATCTTCGGGTGCTATCCCCTCTTTATGATCTGTTCGCCTGGACAGCGCATCTGCTTTGTTTTGAGTGCCTGGTTTGTGGATAATTGTAAACTTGAAGCGCGATAAAAAGAGAGCCCAACGTGCTTGTCGTCGAGTAAGGCGTTGTTTTGTGGCGAAATAAACTAGGTTGCCATGGTCTGACCAAATTTCCAATGTGTCTTCTCTTCCTTCCAAGTAGTGGCGGAATATTTCCAAGGCTCGAATGATAGCCAGAAGTTCTTTGTCATGTATTTCATAGTTCCTTTCTGCGGGTTGTAAGGACTTGGAGTGATATGCAATAGGATGCCATCTGTTTAACGCATCTGGTTGTTCTAAAATGGCTCCTGTAGCAAAGTCACTGGCGTCTGTAATTAGGCGAAACGGCTTGCTGTGATCTGGTAATGCCAACACTGGTGCTGTGGTAAAGGCGGTGACCAGGGTGCGGAAAGCTGTGTTTGCTGCTGTTCCCCAAACAAAGGGGAAGTCTTTCTTGGTGAGCTCAAAAAGTGGTCGCGCAATATGGGAAAAATCCTTGATAAAATGTCGATAAAAGTTGCAGAACCCTAGGAAGGCTTGGACTTGTTTAACTGTCTTGGGGGGTGGCCAGCCTGTAATGCCGGCTATTTTGGCTGGGTCCATAGCTAGTTGGCCTTCTGAGATAATAATTCCTAAGTATTCAATTGTTGTTTGCGCGAATGAACACTTTTCTGGCTTGAGGTATAGGTCAAACTTGTCCAATTTTGACAAGACCATGTCCTGTAAGCTTGGTTAACAAGGTGAGGTCCTCTGCAAAAATCAAGATGTCGTCCAGATAGACCACTACATGGCCTTCATCCACCATATCTTCGAATATGTTGTTCATAAATGTCTGGAAGGTGGCAGGGGCATTGCAGAGACCAAAGGTCATGACTGTAGGTTCAAATAGGCCAAGGGGTGTCTTAAAGGCAGCTTTGTACTCATCCCCTTCGCGAATTCGTATGTTGTTGTATCCCCATCTGATGTCCAACTTGGTAAAATATCTGGCACCGCGTAACTTGTCTATGAGTTCTGGGATTAGTGGTAATGGTGCCGCATTCTTGATAGTAATGTCATTGAGGCCCCTATAATCTTGTACAGGGCGAAGTTTTCCATCTTTCTTATCCACAAAGAAGAAAGGGCTAGCTATAGGTGACTTTGAAGGGTGGATATATCCTCGCCGCAAATGTTCTGTGATGTATTCTTTTGAGGCGTCCGATTCTTTTGGCGTAAGTCGATAAATTGAGCAATTCTTCATTGCTGAGCCTGGTTTTAAATCGATGGCGTGGTCCCAAGGCTGGTGCTGTGGTAGACGTTGTGAGGCTTCCTCACTAAAGACTTTGGAGTACTTCTTGAATTGTGCTGGTATGTGATCCATAGATGCTTTAGGCGCTGTTCTGGCCGCTATTTCTGTACTGGTTGTTGTCTTTGCGCGAATGGCTAAGTGGTCATACTTGAGAAAACTGTGAATGTGTAGGAAAGAGTCGATGGCGTCTTCTGAAAATGTGTTCTCTTCCTGCTCTGGGTCATCTTCTTTTGCTAATATGGCGTTTATTGTAGTAGCGCGTGTCTGAGCTTTCCTTGATGTAATAACTAGTGGTTTCTTGGTCAACATACATGTTGGTGGGCATCTGGTGAAGGCTAGCTGGGGGAGAGCCCAATCTACTTCTGGGTTGTGCGCATGGAGCCAATCTGTGCTGAATATAATGTCATGATCCCCCAGGGTAGTGACGTAGAGTTCTGCGCTTTCTTCATGGTAATCTCCTTGAGTCTTGATCCTAATATTTTGGATAGTAGTGTGTCGAACTGATCCCCTCTTATTGGGTGTTCCATCCACATTCTTGACTGGAAGTGGGTTAACTAGGGTGCGAAGTGTAAGCCCATTTTTGGTTGCGAAGTCTTGATCTATGATGATGCCTTCTGCGCCACTATCTAACAGGGCGCGTGCACTGATTTCTTTACCAGTTTTCTTGCCAACTAGAGTCACTCTGAGTGTAATAGAAGGTGATCGTCTATTTCGTATAGTATCACCAGGTACAGGCTCAGAGTCGAGCGTCTCTAGTAGAGAATACCTATTCATAAAACTGGAATTTGATAACCGTAAAGTCCTAACTGACAGTGCTGCAGTAGGACACTTCAAAAATCCTCTTGAACTGGTGCTGAGTGAGGGCGAGGGAAGGGAGAACCGTGGTGTAGGGCTGTGGTATAATGAGGCTATTTGGGCTGGATGTTCTTCTGGTGCGTCTTCATAGGACTCTTCCTGAGTCATGGCTGCACGTGCTTTGAAGTCTGATCTTGGACGCTGATTTCCTTGTCTGTTTCCTCCTTGTAGTTGCCGCTTCTTAGTCCGGCAATCCTTAGCGATGTGGTTGGGCTTTCCACAGAAAAAACAAAGTTTTTCTTTGAAGTGCTTTGTCCTTTTCTTCTTTGGACAATCTTCCTCTTGGCTGAGGATCGGTTATGGTGGCGTTAACTTGAGTGTCTTCTTCAGTATAAACTGCTCTATTCCTGGGCCCTTGCGCTTGTCTGTTTCTTCCTCCTTGAGTAAAGGCAGGGTTACTGTAGAGGCGCCAAATTCTGTCAAAGTCCCTTGCTTTTTCAACTAGTGTTTCCAAGGTTGTAGGCTGAGGAGAGAGACCGATTAACTTCTGGTGTAGTGCTTGCGGAATCGCCTTCCTGAAGGCAAACATCTTTGTTTCTTCATTGGCCTCCGACCTAGAGGCATGGGTGGACCATTCCTGATACCACTCATCAAAAGGTCTGGTCCCCATTCTTGAGTTATACATGGCGTTGGTAGCTTCTAGCTTGGTGTGTTCTGGGATAAAATGCTTTTTGAACGCAGTCTTGAATGATGCCCACGTTCCAAAATTTATTGGCGTAGCTGCCAGGGCTGTCTTTTGTCTGTCCTGGGCCCATTCTCCGGCTGGAGTTCCTAACTTGAAGTGTGTTAGGGCTGCAGAGACTTTCTTCCCTTCGTCTGTATAGACATCCTCATTGAGGTAGTAGTAATTTGCCAAGTTATTCCAAAAGGACTCTGCCTTTTTGGACTTGCCATCAAATGGTTCTGGGGGTACACCCAATATTTTCTTAGGGGCTGGTGCTGCCATGGCGGGAGGGACGGTGGGAGGAGCTGCTTTATGGGGGAGTGTTGGTTGTACAGGCGCAACTAAGACTGGTTGTCTGGCAAGAGTAGGAGAAACTGCCCTAGGTACTGTAGTTGGTGCTTGCGCAACTGTAACTGGGGTAGGGTAAACTGTTGGTAGAGATGGGCCCGGTGTGCTTGGTAGTGCTCCTGGAAAAACTAGGGGTGACTGGGACTGGGGTGTATGTGGTCTTGAAACTTGCGTGATTAAGGAGGTAACTGTCTTGGTTGCGCTTTCTAAGAGTTGGGATACTTCTGCTTGATCTGAGTCTGAACTGGAATCTGATTCTCTTGTGAAGAATGGGTAGACTGCGCCTCCTCTTGAGGGGTTAATGGAGAACTTGGTTCTTCTTGTTGGGTGTTACTAGGCCCTTCTCCTTGAGGGTTACTTGACTCTTCCTGCGGTGTCTCTGGTCGACTTTCTTGTCCTCAAAGTTTACTTCCTTGTTATTTTTGTAATACCAGCCGTTCTTGTTAAATGACCAAGCAACGTCTTTGTTCTGGTATTTTCCTGTGAGGCTAAGGTAATTGAGGTCTTCAACTTTGTGAAATCCTGGGTAGGCGTCTCTGTAGTCTGGTCTGTCTAGGTTTCTTCCTAGTTCTTCAATAAACCAAGGAAATTGTCCGTTTGTGCTGGTAACTGCGTATGCTTCCCAATATGCGTGATATAAATTGTCTTCGTAGGAAAAATGGGCGTCTGTGAAGTAGTAGGGGACGTTTGCTTCTTCTGCGTCTGTGAGGTCTCTTCTGGTTACGGTGAGCCTTCTGCTCATTCACTGATTTCTTTGGAGTCTAGATACGGTCCAACCGTCAGAGTCCCACTGGTAAAAGACTTGATAAGCTGGTTGTAGGATGGCTCGGATCCGCGGCGTTTGGTCTAAGTTGTCGACGAATCCAATGGTATTCTTCAAATATACCAAAGTGACTGACTGTGGTCTTGCTTTTCCACAAGAGGTTCTGGAAGTTTAGGGCGCTTGAAGTAATTTCTCGTGCACGTGTTAAGGGTTGTTCAAGAACTAAGGTTGCCCTATTTGCGTCGTACTGAAGCCTACAGTGGTCTTGAAATCTCTTCAACTCTCTTGGAGATCTGGTGGGGATATGTTCTGATATGTAGATGGCTTCTGGGAAGTGACAGTGGAGGACTGGTTGGGTGGCTTGATACTGGGCCTCTTCACTACTTGTAGAGGGCTGTCTTGGTGTCCTAACCACTGGTCGAATAAGGGGGTACACTGGTTGTCCGCGAGCTGGTTGAATACTAGGGTATACTGGTTCTTGTGGATTAGCTTGGTTAATACTTGGTGGGCTTCTTGCTTGAGCTACTGGCGATGCAATAGTACTGTTTCTGGCGCCAAATCTGTTTTGGCGTCTTGACCTTCTTGATGGTTGCGCAACTTGTTGAGAAGCCAGTCTGATAGCCCACTCAACTGCTTGTTCTGCCAGTTTGTTTCTGAATCAAAGGGAACCCTCTATATTTCTCTAGAGGGTAGGTAACTATGGCCTGGCGCCCACAATACTACACTAGGTGGAGTAGGTGGGGTATCTGGTCTGTATCCGCAGTCACACACTTCTTTACTACACCAACAAACGGCTCTGCTATTCCACTGGTTGGAAGTATTATCTCCCCAACCGTCAACAGAGCTTGTGGATGTAGGAGGACTTGATGCTGGTGGACTGCTAGGGGGTAGGGATTCGCTTGGTTCGCGCCTTGCGGGTTCTAGGATTTCTGGGTCAGTTGGTTGGTCTGGTGGGAGGTGGCGGATCCTTGGGTTGATTAGTCTTGGGTCTGGGTTCTCCAAAGTGGTGGACCAGGTGGCGTCAGTCCACTTATAGGTGAACTCTTTTCCTTCTGTGATTACTAGGCGATGGCCTTGTGCGTGACTTTCAAGGCGTAATTCTTGAAAGGATACTTGGACCTCGGTGTAGTCTAATCGAAATCGCTCCAAAAAGCGAACGCGTTCTCCCCTTCTGATGGTTTCTATGAGTTCTTCTCTTCTTGGTGGTACTGTGATAAACCAGAAGTAGTCGTCTTTAGCCCAAAGTAGAAGGGATTCTACTGGGTGATTGTTCAAGGTGGGGTGGTCTGCTAAGTGCCAATACAAGAGTTGTTCTTGGGCTGCGTCGGCGATGCTTGGTAAGTCTTGGGTAACAAACTCTTCAAACCTTGAAGAGGGTATTACTTCGCCGAATGGAAGTAGTTTATTAATCTTCGTAAGACTAAGGAGATGTCACTCCAACAGTCTACTTGATTGATTGAATATGCGTCGACAAGGGTGGTAGATGGGTAATAAGTTTGGAGTTGTCGTCGACGATGGGTTTTCAAACAAAACTTGAGCTCTTCTGGCTTGTTCTTCCTCAGTAATGCGCGCTGGGAATAAAAACACTAGACCCCTTTTATTGGTACAAGGATTCCCAGCTATCTACTACAAACACTTACTACTATAGTAAGTGATTATAGTTCTTGCTCGTCTGGGTAGTGCGTAATATGTTGGAAGGGGTCAGCTGGAATACGGGATGAAAGCAGTACCCTATCAAATGGGGGCTGGTCTGGAGTACGTCCTCAAAGTGGTACCCTTGTTCAATGGCGTATACCTTTTCTTTGTAAAAGGTTAGATAACCGTATGTGGTTATCACCCTTCCGTCCAGGAAGTCTTGTGCTTCCAATATGACCAGGGAGTATACGTACCCCTGCCTGACAATGCTGTTTAGAGGGGCGAAGGCTTCGTGGATACCCTTCCTAAAGTTGTAGCGGATGCTACCAAGGGGAAGGTCTGCGCTGGGATGATCAAGGATGGCCTGGCAACAGGCGTACAATGGTTGGATGCCCACAGCGATGGCAAGGGAGCGATTACGAGGGTAAATGGTTTGAAAATGGGGGGACTTGCACCGGAAAGGAAGGATACCAGGAAAAGTAGGGGGGTTGTCGCACAGTTGCTGAACGGTGTGGAAGTTGTGGATGGATTCCCGATAGAATTCACTGATGGGTCTCCACTCTTCTCCTCTGATCGTATGGACTGCGACGAACTGATGAGGGTGCTGTCCCACAGCACCAAGACAAGGAGGGGGACGAATAACAGGAATGGGGGGAGGAATGTTCTCTGTTCCTCAGCTGGTTCTGGGGTGTCCTACCCGCTCTTCTCCTTCTGCGATGCAATGATAGTTAATAGGGGAGTCTGGGGTAGCTGGACGTGAAGGGGCAAGGAAAAATGGCGATGGTGCGGGTTGGCAGGGACTGTGGACGTGGGGGCGGAGATACCCAACGGGACTGTGGGGACTTGGAGTGACTGGGCGCAACTAGTGGCGACCGGAATACAGGGATGGAGGGTACACCGAGCTCCGGACTAGGGGAGCGAGACTGGACTGGATAGATGAGA